>JAMKCH010020703.1:0-87033 GCA_023653785.1 Ophioderma brevispina | reverse complement strand
AAGCTGTGTCCCCACATGAAAAGAGTGCACATTATTTAGAAAAATGAATAAAATGTCAACTCAATTTATTTTTCTAGAATATCAGTGACCAATGGATATACATACCTCAACATGCTCAAGCGAACCATGGCGCTAATGATATTCAATAATCGGCTCGGAACACACTTAACATTCTTTTACATCTGGTCCACTGTTATTATGCACGCAGTTGAACAGGTTTGGAATGTTACGTCCTTGTCACATTGGCGTAAGTTATTTCCTAGTTCGCGATAAACAAAATCTTGAGATTCTACTGTGTGTTTAAAGTGACAGGAGGAGATTTTGTTAGGATACAAATTTCTCTCAAATTTCACTGGATCGGTTTTAGACCACCTTCCGAGAAAGTTTTGAAGGTTTATTGGACAAACAGGTGCAAAAGAAAACCGCAAACCTTGTTTTGAACTTGCCTGCTATTGTAATTGTTCCCCATAGAAAACCATGCTTTGACTTTCTGTCGTACACGACAGAAACTACTAAATCATCATCTTATTACATAAAAACGGCGTATTCAGCTTATTCACTTCAGGTGTGATCTAATACATTGGTAAGCGTTCCAAATATGTAAAAAAACAGGGTTCGAGAAAAATTGGGGGCGCTTCTTTCTGGAAATCTCCTCTCTTTAATTAACTTTTTACCATATGATTAATAATTTTTTTTTCGAAAAGAAAATGTAAAGGGACAAAATTCATGAAAGAAAAGCCCATGGCAACGGCTGACCCAATTTGTGCATAACCTAATTCCACCAGCTATTGTCTTTAAAACTCTATTCCTATTCAATTTACCAAGAAAGGCAATGGTATTCAGCGACCTACATTTTTAAAAATCATAAGCGAGGTGAGTATGTTGCCCTTTATTTTATGAACAGATACTAGAGCTCAATACGTGGAAGTGATAACACCTGATTTAGCTTGAAATCCTTTCAACAGTGTGGGCAGTAACAATGGACCTGCATACCCTGTTGAGCAAAAGATCCGAAGTGTTTAGCTTGATTGTTGAATATCATTAGCTCTATTGTTCGCTTGAGTTTACGTGTACATATTGGAAGTAAATTGACATTTTATTCATTTTTCTAAATAATGTGCACTCTTTTCATTTGGGGATACAGCTTTTCCTGGTTTACATAATATTTTTTGAATTTAATGAAGTAAGCAAGTGATCCTCACTCCCCAGTGCTGTAGCACGAAAAAGAGGGTTAAATCGCCAACGTATCATGGCCTATTGATACAGATAAAGCAAAAAGCTGATTTCTGATTTGTTCGATATTCTGATTTAAACAAAAATCAGTAAATACTACTAAAAGATGCATTTTGTGAGCTCTTCTTAACCTAGGCATCTCATTGTGCAGAAGACAAAGAGACCGCCTAACATACCACCTACCACTCCTACAATGACAGTAGGTATGAAACATGATGATGTTGACATCAAGGCCTTCATGCACCTGTAAAGGAGATACAGAGTGATGTTATCTCACTGAACTGAACTGAGAGTACAGAAGACAAAGAGGCCACCTAAGACACTACCTACCACTCCTATGATGACAGTAGGGTGATGAACATGATGATGTTGACATCTAGGCCTTCATTGCACCTGGTAAAGGAAGATACAGAGTGAGTTATCTAACTGAACTGAACTGAGAGTACAGAAGACAGGCCACCTAAGACACCAACTACCACTACTTATGATGACAGTAGTATGAACATGATGAGTTGAAATCTAGGCCGTCACACACCTGTAAGGAGATACGGAGTGATGTTATCTCACTGAACTGAAGAGATAAGAGAAGACAACAAAGAGGCACCTAAGAAACCACCTACACTCCTATGATGACAGTACGTATGAACATGATGATGTTGACATCTAGGCTCACACACCTGTAAAGGTGATACAGAGTGATGTTATCTCACTAAACTTGGACGGAGAGTGTAGAAGACAAAGAGGCCACCTAAGACACCACTACCACCTCCTAAGAAGACAGTAGGTATGAACATGATGTTGAAATTAGGCCTTACATGCACCTGTGATGAGGGAGATACTATTAGTTATTAGGTGAGTTTTGGGGTGATACAGATTATATCTAGGCGAGGAACACTAACATATGGCCTAAAGAAAATTATAAGGGTGATTCACAAAACATTGCAAACAATACAGTAAATTGACTGTAGGTATATTGTTTTAAATGAGTGCAAGGGTGTCAAATTTTCAGCGACAAGAATCTGAGAAAATAAACAGCCCTAAAAATCATATTTTTCTGATTCATAAACAAAATTATTGATCTATTTTAAAGTCATCTAGTGTATGTGAGAGCGATTATGCTGAAATATTGTTCCAACTTGGTTCAACATTGCTAAAATTCGCCAAATTAGAACAGTGATTTACGTCAAAAATGAAAGTCGAATTTTCTGATTTTTGTAGTCATGATGCATGGTCACGCATGCGCAGTTCCTGACTGACATGATACAGACGTTGAGACGCGCTCCGAGGGGGTGATACGGGATATATCTAGTCAGTAAATTGAGGGGATTATCCAATGAAAATCGACGGATCTACATGATGGTATGATAATATTAGTTATTAGGTGAGTTTTGGGGTGATACGGATTATATCTAGTCGAGGAGTCTGTATCGGGCGAGGGCACAGCCCGAGCCCAGATACAAAATCCGAGACTAGATATCATCTGTGTCACCTCAAAACTCACCTAATAACAATTTTATCATACCCAAGCAGAACAAAATAAGCACAAACATAGGGCCTAAAGAAAATTATACGGGTGACTCGCAAAACAAACAATACTTTACGATAAATTGACTGTAGGCATATTGTTTTAAACGAGTGCAAGGGTGACAAATTTTCAGTGACAAGAATCTTTGAAAATAAACAGCCCTAAAAATTATCTTTTTCCCATTCACAAACAAAATTATTGATCTATTTAATTTTAGTGTATGTTAGAGCGATTATGCTGAAATCTTGTTCCAACTCGCTTCAACTTTGCTAAAAATCGCCAAATTAGAGCAGTGATTTACGTCAAAAATGAACGCCAAATTTTCTGATTTTTGTTGTCATGATGCATGGTCACGCATGCACAGTTCCTAACTGACATGATACGGACGTTGAGACGCGCTCCGAGGGGGTGATACGGGATATATCTAGTCAGTAAATTGAGGCGATTATCCAATGAAAATCGAGGGATCTACATGATGGTATGATAAAGAGTGATGTTATTCCTAAGGTACACAGCATGTGCACTCTTAGCTCTACTACAAGGGGAGACTTTGTGAAAAGAAGTGTTCCCTGGTTCCAAAAAGATTTGGAGTGAGCCAGGGACCACTTTAAATGAACCAGGGGCCACTTTGATATGACTTTTGTATATAATCAAATAAATCACTGTAATCAGTAGGCATATCAAAATAGATAGCTTTACTTAGCCAAACCGCTCACAAGAAAAATGAAGATTTAAGATAAATAAATGTTATGTCCATTTTTTTTACCCTAGCATAAACAGCTATACCTCTAACTATTTTTGATGTGATTTTAAAACTACTTTTTTACACGTCATTGTCTCCAATATCAACAAAAATGTAAAAATATGAATCACAGCATTGAAAATAGTCAGCCAGGTGGCCTAAATATTCATATAAATGTATTATTTTACGATATGCATGAATGCCAAGTTATAAGCTGGTATGAACAATTTATTGTAAACTTCTGGTGCAATTCTGGTCTCATATTTAAAGTTATCACCATTCTACTCCATCCATTCATTACAATGCCGACAATCAATTATACATGTGATAATCTTTCCTTGGTATACAGTCCGAACTAGATCTCAAATAAAGTTCATTCTCATCGATTTATTTTGACAGAATAGTTTTAGTCTGAAAGAGCTGAGAAAATTTAACATTTTGACATTTCTCAGAAGTGTACATGGAAATAGACTGAAAATGCATTGTGTGGAGATCTTTGCAGGATCCAAATACTGAGTTAAAAATAAACATCACCCAGCCACATCATTTTGAGTTGCCGCGAGTGCTGTTACAAGGTTTTCTGGGTGTTAAATGGCACCCGTCGCCCACTATTTTCACTGTTGGCACCCACATGCCCCGTTGTCCACAAGTCCATCTGATATCCATTTTCACCAGCTTTATTATTAAAATTCGCCAATTGAAAGGCCATTGGTTTACATGCACCTATATACAGGGCCAGGGGGATGACAATACAAATTAAATCACAAACGGGTCTCATTTTAAGCTTTCTGGTATCAATGAAAACTTTTTCATGCCCATTTGGTCTAAAAATGGGTTTTAAAATCTAATTCTAAAATTTGATGGAAATTAGTCAAATTTTCTCAAATCTGAAGCCAAAATTTTCAAATTTAAATAAAATAAAAAAGCATCAAATTTTCAGGAAAAAAAATGGAAAATTTGGTGCTAAATTTGGGGCCAAAATATGGAATGTCCGCAATAGAGCTATCCTTTTTTCAGCAAAACTGGTGTATAAATATGGGTCCTATACTTCAGACACTTGGAGGCAATCCTCCAAACACAAATTTGGAGAAACCTCGCCCACATGTCTACTAATCCAGCGATGCCCATTTTCACTGGCTTATTATACTTGCAAAGGTAACAGGACCATGGTTTTACATGCAATTAACTTCTGTATGTTTGAGGGGAAAAATAGGTTGGAACACACACACGTGCATAAGGATGTGGAGTCACCTTTACCCACAAAATCCCTTATGTGATTAGATCTTGTTCCAGGACTTCACCTTTACAACACATCCCTAGTGTATTAGTCTGTGCCCAGGGACTTCACCTTTACCACCAAATCCCTAGCATGGAACTATATAGAGGAACAGTAGGTAACAGGCAGGGGGGCAGGTTGACCCCCCTGACGACTTTGGCCCGGGAAAAAAATTGCAAAAACAAAATAAGATTAAATCAGCCGTTTTTTAGCCCTACTGAACGGGAAAAATTTGCCTTTGACCCCCTCTAAGAGGGAAAAATTCCCAAAGACCGGGAAATTGCCACCTCAGAGCGGGCCGGCCCGTTACGCCACGAGAGGAAGAAGTGAATCGCGTTGTATAGGGATCGTCCAAGGCGTAACGCTTTCTCTCACCACTCAGAGCGCGTGGTGGTTGTTGCGCAAGGACACGCGCGTCGTCACTGGTGGCGGGGTTTGTGGTTGTTGGTTGTGTTTTGCGCAAGCACACGCATATAAAAATCTTGTGCGTCACGCGGTTATGATCAGTGTTGCATTTCCCCATTATTCCATTGTTCTGATGGGCGATTTTTCTGCAATAACTTATGCGAAAATCAATCGATGGAAGAAAACCCAACACATCTAAAAAGATTTCCTTGCATTCCTAATGCACCAAAAAGTCTCCGATGACCCCTGTTAATTTTGCTTATGGAAAAACGAAATATTTGAGTCCGAGTGACAGCATGTGCATCAGTTGTTAGTGTTGTTTTCACTCGCTAAAGTATGAAGAACGTAAAATACCGCGTGCTCATAACTATGCATTAAGATTTTCCAAATACGACGTACGGAAACCAAATATGGTGGGGCCCAAAACTAGGATAATGAAGTGGTATGATATAAATACGATAAGGTAAAACCAAATATGGTGGCCCAAAACTATGAGAATTGAAGTGCGTATGCTATTATAATACTTTTGGCACCTCGACGTGGTTACGCTGTTTCGCGGAGAATCTCGGGTCTGGGTAATAGTTACGCATTGTCCCTATGTGATTATCTTGTTCCCAGGAATTCACCTTTACCACAAAAGCCATATTTGATTAGTCTTTCCCAGGACTTCACCTTACCACAAATCCCTATGTGAGTGTCTTGTTCCCAGGACTTCACCTTTACCACAAAATCACTATGTGTTAGTCTGTTCCCAGGACTTACCTTTTAACAAAATCCCTATGTGAATTAGTCTTGTCCCAGGACTTCACCTTTACCACAAATCCCTATGTGATGAGTCGTGTTTCCCAGGAATCACCTTACCACAAATCCCTATGTGATTGGTCTTGTTCCCAGGAGTGTGTATTCCTGTTGTGAATAACCCGTGTACAAGTGATTGTCGTCCACAGTTAAAAAAAAACAACCTGTTTATAGTGACCAAATACGTGGATCCTGGGTTTCCTACCAGAAATCAATTTTACCTAAATCCTATCCCACAATGCACCGATGTACGAGTAGATAAAAGAAATAGCGCATATATATATATTCTATGTGTTTTGGTCATACGGTTTATTTTTAGGTCTACTGGCGAAAACGTTTGCGTACATCAATTTTACAGTAACGCTACTCTTTGATTGCCTTGTAATTTTTGCACCACAAAAATGTGCGCGTAGTTTAACGGAGGGCAATAAATCGGCGAGCGTGCATGGAGTGATGCACATCTACTCGTACACGTTGGTCATGTGGAGATAGGAATTCGGTAACAAATATTTCCGGTAGGAATAACCAGATTCCCATATATTGCCACAAAAATATGACCCATTTAATAGTTCCGAAATTTATGCAATTTACTATGTGCCTTTGAATTTCGCACCAATTTTTTTCATAGTCAATCTAGCAAATCGGCCCATTTTTTCCTAGTAAATTTTCCGAAAATCTGAAAAATAAACCCTTTTAATAATAACAGCATTGATAGCGACTTTTCCCAGGGTTACAAAGCCGTTACAATACAAAGAAGAAAACAAATAATATTAACCAATAAGTGGGGAAGGGTGCTTAAGATGCTTTTTGAACAGAGAAGTGTCTTGACATTGGCAAGTTCCTTAGGAATAGAGTTCCAGAGTTCAGGTGCTATACATGAGAATGAACGATCCCCGGCCAATTTCTAAGTCCGAGGAATTTCTAATGTATTTCGACAAGATGAAACGTGATTGTAATTGAATGAAGAGTAATATGAAGCAGTTCAGCGAGTAGCCCGGAGACTCATCATGAAGAGCTTTAAAAACAAGTGTTAGAGTTGTTGAATTGAATGCCCCGCTTGAGGAATACGTAGCCAGTGAAGCTCATTAATTAGAGGAGATGTGATGTGTTATTTGGGCATCTTATAAATTAGGGTGGCTCTGATTCATACAGACTTTGCAGACGATTTTCAGATTCTTGGCTGTAATGCATTGAGCAAGGAATTGCAGTATTCAAGTCGGGACGTAACTAATACTCTGACCGCTGCATGACAAGTAATCTTTGTCAATTAATATCTGATTTTGCTTCAGTGCGAATGCCTGATAATTCACGATTTGCTCACATTAGTTACCAGATCAGCTATTCATGAATTTGTCAAATGTCACACAAGATTTCTCACAGAAGGACTGATGGTAGTGTCCCGATCCAAAACGACAAGTTTTCTGTGTAAGTGATGTGTTTGTGGGATGCAATGAAAAGAAACTCGGTGCTTACCTTGATTGAGTTTGAGGTTATGACAAGAATCCATTGCTGAAACTTCCATTATGCATTTGATATTCTAAATATATAGAGTACAAGCAGCCTCACCAGATAGGGTGGGATTAAAGGACACATAGATCTGGATGTCATAAGCATACATATGAAAAGGAATCCCATGCTTTCTTTAAAAATATCCCAATTTGGGGAACATTACATTGTAAATGAAAGAGGGCCAATTACTGAGCCTTGGGGAGCACTCAAAAAAGTAAGTTGTATGCTGGCAGAATTAACACCATCAATAGTGACGTGACATGTTTCTGTTTTAAAATATGCTCCAAACCACTCCAATGCAAAGACGGTTATCAAATCTGTCATGAAAAATTGCAGCATGAATTGATGTCAAAAATCAAGGTATGAACGCTGCTGAAAGATACTAGAAGGACAAGAAACACGGATTGTTGTTATCCAAGGCCTGAGGACTGTCGTTTGGACAGATGCAAGTGCAGTCTCTGTTCATGACGAGATTCTGTAGGCTGATTGGAGAGGTTCTGCCAAATTGTTTTCATTTCATCTAGTTTGTAAGTTGAGACGCAACAGCTTTCTCAATTGAGTTTACCCAGGTATGGAATATTTGATACCGGTCGGGTGGGTAGTTTTCAAAACATGCGGTTGTGTGATGGTTCTTGATAATTGGGTGATGAAGCAGTGCTCCAAAGTGGAATGTGACAAGTGCACGTATGTTGTGAGTGATGTATTCACAATCTTGAGTCAAAAATGGTAGCAGAACTGGCAGGTGTTGTTTAAGCAACCATATAGGCATGTGATCGAGTGCACATGATTTTGAGCGGATTTGAGAATGATTTTAGTCAGATCATCCTTGGCGAGTGGGCTGCGGGAAGTTAGGACAGCTGGCAAGAAAGATGTTTTGATCCTCCAAGAAATTGAATGAATTATGAACATTACAGTATAATGAATTTGTAGAATGTTCTTGACTTTGTCTGTGAAATGGCAGAAGTCATTGGCACGAGAGCCGACCGGAGGAATCAGAATCAGGCAGAACACGATTATTGCTATGCAGAAGGTCACTAAGGTGTCCGAAACAGTGTCTTTTGGCGAACAAGAACTTTAAACAGATCCTTGTAGTAGCTTGATTTGGCAGAAGACAAAGCGATCTTAACAGCATGCTTTGCATTTGAGAAAGATAGTTATCTTCTTCACTTTGCGATTTCCGCAATTTGCGCTCACATCGTCTACGCTCCCGTATGGCGGTGGCAACATTATCATTGTACATTTGGACGATCGCGTACAGGTGTTGGATTTTGTAGTGACAGGCGCATGTTTTAAAAGTAAGGATGTGACAGAGCTGTGAATTCATTTACAAGAAAGTGTATGTGTTACATTTTTCCCAAAGCATTCAACATTTCCAGGCAGCGTGATAATATGAACAGAAAAAGCAGTTTCATTCAGATACGAAACGAGCGTGATGACGTATAGTGATCCTAGCGGTCGGAGGTTGGGAGGTCAATTTGCAGGAAATGGACAGCATGATTCAGACCACAGCTACGACTCAGATTCGATATTCAGTGAGATAACAGGTATCAGTATTTGTTATTACAAGATCAAGGCTGTGACCAGACTTGTGTGTCGGGACCCCTAGCATGCTGAAGAAGAGAAGATCAGACGATCAGGGGGTCATAAGATGAAGACATCATTATTTGTAAGGACGTCATAGCTGAAAGTTGAAGGTCCCTAACAGCAGACGTTTTTAACATGGTTTTTGAAACATTCAGAAATCATGAAAGTCGAATTCGGTTAGAAAAGTAGATGTCTTCAGTGTATGTTCTGAAGAAGGGAGGTGGTCTATATACCACAACATAATGCACACTGCGACTTCTATCATTGGTGATTTTTAACCCGAAATCAGAAAAATTTAACCTACTTTTAGTAATTTTGACCAAAAATTGAAAATTGGACCCATTTATAGTAGCATGACTAAAATGGCCCATCAATATAGTAGCATGGTGGAAAAAATACCCATTGTTATAGTAAGAGGGGTGAAAAATTGACCCATATCGGCGGCACATAACCTACCTACCCCCTTTTCTACTGAGTACCCCCCTCCCGGTGATCTCGACATCACCCCACGAATCCTGAGTAATATTGCAATATGATGGCATTGCTGATTGGTTGAAAATTGCTCAAGGATCGCGAGAAGAAAGCAATGATGGCTACTTTGTCAGCTATGTCATATGAGTCACTACATTGGTCTCTAGAACCGTGACTGATGGGAAGAGATAACTTCAATCATATCTTAAGGAATAAGAATTCTTTTGTACATAAACAGCCGTAAGTAATATAGCACTACCTTGATTTCAGCACTTTGTCCACTGCCACAGGCCTGCTTTTAATTGAATCAACTGCTTATTTAAAACAATAGTCCGCTTATTTGAAGCAGACCATCACAGGAGTCCTTTTGACGATCAAGGCTCCAGTTTGTACTAAAATAGCTGGGTAATGATGCAGTGATCACCCAGTATATAATAACATGCCCTGTGGGCCACCCACCAAAGTACTGGGATGAGACTACTATGTGATGAGCTCAAGTTTATTTTTTTATTGTCGGGCAAAAACACCATACGTTAGTACAAAAAAAGATAATTGAAACACATCCGGGGGGGGGGGGGGTCACAATGTGGAAATGGGGTGTAAGGCTGATGGGGGTCTTTCACCGTGAATGATAGGGTGTAAAGTCTTGATGGGGGTCTTTCACTGTATTTTGAATGGTGTAAGCTGATGGGGGTCTTTTCACACATTGCTTGGATAGGGGTGTAAGGCGTGTTGGGTCTTTCACAATGTTGATGGATATGGGGTTTACGGCTGATGGGGGTTCTTTCACATGTGATTGTATATGGTGTAAAGGCTGGTGGGGGTCTTTCACATGTGGATTGGATATGGGTGTAAGGCTGATGGGGGTCTTTCACATTAGTTGGATATGGGTGTAAGGCTGTGGTGGGTCTTTGCATATGAATTGGATATGGGTTTAAGGCTGATGGGGGTCTTTCACATGTGATTGATATTTGGTGTAAGTCTGGTGGGGGTCTTTCACATGTGAATTGGATATGGTGTAAGGCTTTATGCAAGGGTGTCTTCACATTTGATTGGATCTGGGTTAATTCTGGTTTGTGTTTCCTTTCCATTTTATTGTGAGTATGGGTTTTTCATTCTGGTGGGGGTCTTTTACATGTGAAATGGGTATGGGTGTAAGGCGATGGGGTCTTTCACATGTGATTGGATATGGGTTGTAAGGCTGATGGGGGTCTCACATGTGATTGGATATGGGTGTAAGGCTGGTGGGGCTTTTGGGTGCGAGACAGCTAAAATACCCCAAATAAGAGGTTTTCGGTTGCCCAATTAAAAAAAAAAAAAAAAATCCAAAAAATGGGGTCTTTTTACAACAATTTTCACCCCAAAAGGGGTCTTTGATGAAGATTTCCAAAATTTATCCCAACATAGAGGGTCACTGGGTGCAGTTTTTGGTAAATATTTAAAAAAAATATGGGGTTTGGTTGACAGCGATGCTGAAAATGGGGGTCTTAACAAGCCTTAATACCCGTTACCACCAAGATGGGAGTGCCCCTCTCCCCCCGGGTCCACATATAGCTTGCTCATGTTAAAAATAACTTTAAAAATAAAGTAGCACATAGCTTTTTGCCACTGTAGACAAACTGTAGCCAAACTTAAGCATGGTGGAATAGAGCATGTAACCAAATGGGCACAGTGAGCCTATTTCATTTCACTATAGAATAAGCCCTTTGATTTCCACAGGTTTGTCGGTCACACATTTCCCCTTTTAACCACAAAACAGAATTCTTGAGGCCAACCACTCATTTCCTGTTTCTCCCGTACAACATCGGTATTATAATTTACACTCTTTTTGAGCGGTCAGAACCCTGGGAGCATTTATGCTACTCATTTTTTCCAAATGCAGTTCAATGGCAAACAATTTTGTCATCCTGACAAAAACATTTTACAGTCCAATCAATAAAAACCCCCTGATACATCATGTCTTTAATTTACATCATTTACTTTGAACTGCATTGATGTTGGAGTGATTTTAAAACATTTATATCACTGGAAAGTCCTTTGCTCATCTCTATCTGGTTTCCCCAGAAAGGGTCACAAACTAATTTTATACTTTTGGAGGAAAAACAAAACAAAATAACACCAAAAATGATTTTTCAGCAGCCCTTGTATATGCAGGGCTCAAAGTGTTAGTAGTAGCAAACTATCATTAATTATGAAGCATGCACAATGACAATACATAAAAGAGGTTTTGATAATGCCATGTTGTATACCCACAAAACACCACGTACCACTCATTGCCCTGTGTGCATTTTACCATATGACCCCATGACACACAAACAGGTAAGATATTTTGCCAAAAACCACTGACCTGTGAAGGGTGCGGTAATACAGAGAGCAAGCTACACTTTTCTCTTTGGCGAGTACATTGATTGTGTTCAAAACGAATATTACATGTAAGTACAAATCTTGCAAACTGCTTTCATAGATAAAATGTTAAAAATTATGTTTCAGCTTATACTTTAGATATGATGGTAATGTTAGACATAGCTATATTATCTGGTATTAAACATGATTCAAAACAAGGAAGTTACTGGTAAAATCCTGACTAATTACCCTGTATCTGAAGCATATTCATTTTCTGTATTTTTCATTTATTTTTCATGGCTTGATTATTATAAAATAATAAATTTCGAGGGGCATATAACCTGTCAAACCTGACATTTTGGTATCATAAGAACCCCTTTATTTTTCATATCTCATCTGCAAAACATTCTTTCTCATTATGATGCTACTTCAGCCGGGCGGGTGACATCAGGCCCGGACGTGGGGGGGGGGGGGGTGCGGTCGCCAAATTAAAAAAGGACAAAAGGTCCACTTTTGCTGAATTATTTAGAGAAAATTTGACAAGAAAGTCCACTTTTTGGTGATAAAATGTTCATAAAGTCCCAAAATGGACCATTTTAAGGGGGTTAGGGAGGTCCCTTTTTTTTTCAAAGTCCCGTGCCCCCCAAAATAAATCCTGCTTACGGCCCTGGGTGACACTGTGTACAAATGCCCATAGACGATTTTGATATTGACAGTGATAGCGCCACCAATTTCGATAAGCTACCTAATTAACTAATAATTTATGCAGAGTGACATATGACCGGAGATGACGTAGCGCCACAGTGCCACATACGACCGGCGATCCATAAGCTACAGATTTCATGCAGTATGCCCCCACTCTCTTGATCGAGTGTCCTATCCCGATTTACTTAGGATCCCTGCTTAAAGCGGCACTGGCACATTTTCACAAAATATGAAATTGCTTGAATTTGCTCTCAAATGATAGTCTAGGATATTGGAATAGAGATACATTTTACACATAAAAATAACACACTCAAAATACACATAGGGACGTTATACGAGATTAAAGACATCCAGGTAATTTGTAGGCTAACTTAAGTTTTCCATAACTTTAATCAAAAAATGTGTATATTACTATGAAATATAAGACTCGATCTTCGATATTAAAACCACAAAGGTCACAGACCCGTCAAACATGGTTTATGCCGTGGGAAACATGCATACAGCGTGCGTTTTCTTGTGTTAAACGCCATGCCCGTCATCTGCTGAATTAATGTCGCCCGGCGACATTAATTACAAAATCATTCTGTTTACCCATAAGGACGCTGATTTGGTCTTAATCATTTCAGATGAGGGCTAATGTAAAAGCTTTACAACCATGCAAAACTATCATGAAAAATCATGAGGGCGCACTATTTTTCAAATGTGCCAGTGTCTCTTTAAGCTAAAATATGGGTTTATGGTTACAATAATAATAAGCTATTGTAATACACACAATTACCAAAGACATGAAAATGATATGGATTCAAATGAAATTTTGGAAAAAGACATGTTGGTATGATGACTCCTACAAAACACAGAAAATCATATTATTCCAGGAGATATGTGGCCAAGTTTTTTCAAGCTTATCCTATACCAAACATTGCCCTGATTAAAATAACAGTCTTATTGACCCACTCAAGACATTTTGGTCACTTTTTGGCCCAAAATGGCAATTTTTAATGAAATTTTGTGAACTGATAAGAATTTTTGTTTAACATGTTTTGACCATTGTATCTAATGTAAAAATGGTGCTGAATCCAATAAAAGCAGTCTTATTGGCCCAATTCAAGACATTTTGGCCAAAAAAGACCATTATTGACATTTTTGTTAATTATCAGAATTATTGGTGACCATGTTTTGACCATCCTATCCTAAGTAACAAAATAGTTATGAATTCAATAAAAGCAGTTTGATTAACCCCACTTGTGACATTTTGGCAAATTTTGGCCAAAATGACAATTTTTAACCAAATTTAGTTTCACAATCAGAATGGTTGGTGACCATGCTTTGACCAACCTTATACTATGTAAGAAGGATGTTCATTCTTCAACAATCAGTCCAGTGGACACCACTAATAATATTTGGAAAATTTGGTCACTTTTTGGCAAAAAAATGACCACTTTGACCATATTTTGCCAAATAATCTAAAGTGTAGGTCAGCATATTTTGATAAACCTTTCCATGTCAAAACAGTGTGCTGAATCTACAAAAAGCAGTCTTATTGACCCACTCATGATGTTTCAGACGGTTTAACCACTTTATGACCCCAAAGAACAAAAACAAAATAAGAAAAACAACATTAGAATTCCTTTTCATTGTTTTGGACCCCTTTGGATGCCAACGTCTCTATTTTTCAACAATCTACAGCTGGATTAAAATTTCAGTGATTTAGGCGATATTGAGTATTGTAGACAAAAAAGGCGAAATGTAAAATATTTTACATTTATAAACGCGAGTGCCTGGGACTGTATTAACCCTATTTTACTCGCACAGTTTGGGCCATTTTTTCAGCACATCACATTTTGTATAACGCTATCGAAGCGAAGCTGTATAAAACTTCTGCTCAGGGTTTCCTTTATTTATATGCTTATATACCAATTAGGGTACCATTTTCTGCATAGTAAAAACAAAATGGGGTGGATATGATATTTTGTTCAAATCTTATGGCTATTTTATTACCAAAATTTGGGCCAAATCAGGATAAAAATGAATGACATTTGGGTATTTTTGACTTTTTCTACCATATTTTAAATACAAAGCAACATGGTAGTGTATCAGAAATGTCTGAATTTATTAAAAGAAACTTCAAACCATCCAAAATTACCAAAATCAGTTACAGATTTTATCTTAAAGGTGCAACGAGAGATTTCACATATCAGGTGTCCCTTAAAAAATAGAAAGTACTGATTTTTGCCCTGATGTAAAGCTTTCCATCCAAAATATCCTCATCTGAAAGGATTAAGCTGAGAAATGTTTCTTTGGTACAAAATTGTGAAATTTCTAATTTCGTATAGGAGCAAATACGAAATTCAGCCTATGTTTTTCATTGAAATATAAGCAAATCAAAATCACCTGTTTTCTCTCTTTTAAGACATTTCTATAGCCAAAAACAAAGTAAGAAATCTATTGAGTGTCTAATCTATATGAAATTACTATTATGACACAATATTTGGGTGCCTCAAAATCTCTTGTTGCACCTTTAACAAATCTACAGATCCTGTTTTGTGTTCAACAATATTGCACGAAACTTCAGGGGCTCCGTAGAATAGGATTAAGGACCATTTTTTAAATATTTAAGGAGTGGTCAACAAATAATGAAGTTCTCTATATGTATATATAACTTTTCGAAACACATTTAGAAGATAGACCCAAGTCATGTCAGTTGTTATTTTTTTATTGATTTTTTTCTTTTAATAACTATCAGATTTTTCAAAGAATCATGCAATATATTTAACACACACACACACACTACAAAATATTTAAAATGGAATCATTTTCACTTGTCAAACCATCAAACCGAAAATGAACAAATAAATCGGATAATAAAATATGTTCACAGATTACTGGACACCTTAACAGAAATTGAGTACAGACAGTATTAATTTAAAAACATAGCCTCCTTAATGGCTCGAACCCGCAATATGGTGATCTTGAATCCACATCCTATACCACTGCACTACTCAAGACTGCACACTAATGTATACTTGTCAGGTGATGTTTACGTTCGGTAAAGCATTATTAATCTCGAATGCTAGCTTCTGGTTGGATTCACATTTTAATTTATCAACTGGGTAGAAATGCCATTTGCATACCAATTTAAAAAGAAATCTATTGCGAAACAAGTGGCAGGATTAGGGGAAAGGGAAGTTCATGCATGTGAAATCACCGAACACTGGAATTTGAGCAAAGTTTATATTTTGGAAAATTAAGAATCAAATGTAAAATAAAATTGTCAAAATATTTGTAGTACTTGTTCCAAAACGAATACCATCAAATGCAGTCTAAATAATTCTCCCTCTACCGGATACACGTGTCGTTCACACACTTCTTGATATATGCTGACGACGACGCCGTGCGTTGGGTATGAGGTTATCTAGCGTATATCATGACGCTTCACACAACGAGTTACACCATAGAGATACACGTTGTAGAACGCTTTACAGCCCAAAATGAAATATTTAGAGTACTCATAGTTTCAATTCCTTTTTCGGGTGGTGTAAACCGTGCCAAAATTTCCGTAAACGTTAACTATGTTCTGAAATCGACATCAGTGATATTAAAACCACAAAGCTCACAGACCCGTCAAACATGGTTAATGGCCGTGGGGAAACATGCATACAGCGGGCGTTTTCTTGTGTTTATTAACGCACTGCCGTTGTGTGCTGAATTAATGTCGCCCCGGCGACATTAATTACAAAAATCGTTTGTTACCTAAGGACCGCTGATTGGTTTAATAATTTCAGATGAGGGTTAATATGTAAAAAGTTTACAACATGCACAAACTATCAATTTTGAAAAATCAGGATTTGGGGCGCGGGCGCACTATTTTTCAATGTGCAGTGTCTCTTTAAGCTAAAATATGGTTTATGGGTACAATCAAATAAGCTATGGTAATACCACCAATACCAAAGAAATGAAAATGATATGGATTCAAATGAAAAATTTGGAAAAAGACATGTTGGTATGATGACCTCCACAAAACACAGAAAATCATATTATTCCAGGAGATATGTGGCCAAGTTTTTTCAAGCTTATCCTATACCAAACATTGTTGCCCTGATTAAAATAACTCTTAGGCGAAGCGTCCCGTCTTCTTCGAAACCCGTGCGAATATTCGACCCATTAATATAACTTGATATAGCAATACCTGTTTGAGAATTCTTAAATATCACCACCAGTTATTGGCGCTTCGTACAGGTGAAAGTTGAGAGTCGCCAATGCTCAATACATGACCATCGTGGAGCTAGAGAATATAAAGTACCCACTTCAGCGGTCCCAGACCACTCGAAACGCGCAGTATTGGTAGGATGTCGTAAAAGACTCTTGCATGAGGTCGGGGATTATGAGGGTTGCAATTATTGCTCACCCGGCCTTCCTGCGTAAGAAAGAACCAACTTAAATTTTGAAAATTCAATCATATACGAATAAATAGTCGTATATTCCCCTCCCCTTAGGTACTTCTTCAATATCGGCCGCCACTGTACGTGTTAGAAATGTATGGACAAAAACATGCTAGGATTTAAACATTATCCAAACATGTTTGTCCATACTTTCTAAACACATCATTTACCGGAATGCGTGCTCTTCTTAATACAGCTCTTGATCAAAGATGACAAAATATTTTAAATCCCGAAATAATTCTTTTAGTAATCACGTATAGTTTATTTAGTTTGAACAAGGGACATTCTGGGTATTGCGACTACATTATTCTCTTTTAATTTGTAGATCCCCCTCCCCCTTAGTTACTCATTAGGCCTACACTGTAATGAATTGTTTAGAAAGTATGGGACAAAACATATTTGATCATGATTAAATCTAAACACGTTTAGAATTAACATACGAAACATGTATACATCCGTAAACATGTTTAGGTTTTTAAACATAGGCTAAAGCTGTTGTTGTCATGTTTTTGAAATGCAATCCACAAATGAAATGAAATCACTGACCCTTAAAGCCACTGACCCATCCGATCACGCCGCACATTGTTATGAATATCAAACTCAATGCGGTGAGCTCTGCCAAACAATGCTATAGTATTTACGTCTTGATCGACCTCAAGGCTACATAAACCAATGTACAGTTGTAGACCGCAGAAGGGACTCAACTAAACATACTGCACCTATATATATACATACATATATATTCGTCGTGGTCACGAAATAGTGTCGATCTGATTTTTTGGTCAATTGAGGTAATAGTGATTCTGTTGCATTTTATGTACTCTTAATTGTACCCAAAAAATAAAAGTGAAAATTACATCTCCTAACCAAATAGCCGCAGTCGAAATAACATCGCATTTGTATAAAAACGGGTTTCACAAAACAATCGAATACGTATTCGAGAGCTTTGCGTTAAAAATATTTCAAGCACACAAATAAATGTGAACGAATACGTATCCGATGGGACAAAGATTGGCTACTTCATGATCAAAATCGATAATCGGCTTCAAGATGTAAGGCAATTGGTGAAATTTATCCTTCTATACTATGAGGATTGGTTCATGTATATTTCATTTATTTTTTTGTTTAATTATGTATTGTACGTATTGAAACCTACGGTCTGTGCGTGTGAATGAAACAGATTATCCAGTTTGTAGTTCTTTAGTTTTAACATTTGTCCTACACCCATTTTTTTTTGGGTCTTGGGGGGCATAGTGATATTACCCTTTGTATTCACAAAGCGGAGGAAGTTACCACCCAGGTAAACTTTCCCCTCGGTGCGCAAAAAAACGTTTTAAAAAACTTTGTAAGTCTTCCATATAATTTTATTTCACATCCTTCTGCTAATTTCGGCGAAACAAATGTGAAGTAGGACCCTCACCGGGGTAGCGTCGAAGACGATTGGTTGGTAGTGGTTTCTACTCCTCTACATGACTATACCCATATTGACAATGCAAGCCCTCTGTTGGTCAGTTACTGCCCCATATCTGCAATAAATAATAAGCCGCTAATGCATTTTCTTAGCATTTATTTTCATAACAGATACAAAATACACATAAATAATGCAATTTAACTTAAAACCTATAACAATACAAAAAAAATAATAAAATCAAGTTTTTTTTAGGTTAATAGAATAGAAATTGTAGGTAGTATCATTATGGGCTCATCCAACTGTTAGAAATTTCCGTCACTTACGAAGACCAGATTTTCCGTAAAGTTACGGAAAATCTGTTTTGAAAAAATAATATTAAAACACAAAAAACTTTTTAAAATTTATAATTTCATCCATTTTTGCACTGCATTGCAGTGTTAGTATGAACGGACCTTATTTTTTTTTTCTTTCGAATTTTAAATTGCAGAAAAATGCTGTTAAACTACACATTTTTTCCATAATCTGAGACAATTTCTGTTAACATACTATCAAAGTTCCGTTAATTGAGAAATTATGTAAAATTACCCCAAAAAAGTCTGGAAATTCTGATGCCCGAAATTTCCGTAAATTACGGAAAATTTTCTAACAGGGTAATGTATCCTCGTGGCGGGAGGAAGAAAAAAAAGCCAACCTCGGGAACATTATGGCCTATAAATGACACTTTAGTTATTAGTTAATTTGTTTAAATATTGTGCCTCTATGGCTCTAAGGTTATAGGTTGATTAAAAAACTTAGTAACATTTTCCATATCATTTGGGCAAAAACCCGCATGAAAATCCAATATTCCTACCTTTTCAATGCAAAAGTTCATTTTTTCCTTTTATACTCTGATGGGTGTCTGTGGAAATGGCCAATTGTGCCAAACTTGTGAACTTTGACGTAATAGTGACGCCATATAGGGGTATGTGGAAGCATAGAAAACGGTGGACCAATGCTATCCAAATCGAAATCATAGTGCTTGATTTATAACAATGAATTCTCGGGGTGTTTAACACCCCACCCCTTAGTAAAACCGTATTACCAAAATAGACTTGTAAACATATGCGAAAAGTTTGATGTTCTGTGATGTTAAACTTTGATCTTGGACAAACTAAATAATTACTAATAGATACATCATTTTTAAAAAAAACTAGCCTTTCAGGAACAAATTGATATTTCTTTTTGGGAAGGTGTTGTATATAAGCGTTAGTGTCCTCTAAATTGTTTAGATTATGTTAGATTTTATGAGTAATATTACCATTTTAAACTGTTAATTCGTTTCAAGTTTGGTATATATTTTAAGGTTACATTACTTAAAAGATAGGAATATATATGTAATGAGAATTTAGCAAACGAGAAAATAGATCACTTTATCCTCCAAAATCTTTTGAGTTACGAAACATTCCAGTTACATTTAAAATATATTTTCTGAGGCTCCAAATTTTGAACAGTTCTAGCCATATTAGTGTTTACAACATGCATACATTTGATTAATTTTAATTACCTGCACTACAATGTTTGTGTTCCTTCTAAACGTATTTACTCTTGAAATTTGTTCTAGAAAGACACAAAATATAAAAAAAGGAAAAAAAATAAAAAAAATAAAAAATTACTAATTTTAAGGAGCCAAATTTTGTAAGAGGTTGTAATTTCTGAATGCGTTGGTCATCGTGGTCAGTCTGGCTATAATTTTACTTACAACGAACGATAATGCAACAGTGATGTTTCCCACTTTAACCGCTTACGGAAGGAAGTCGTGTATAAAATAAATTTGCATGGGTTGTAACATAAACACATGCATAGACATTGTCATCGTCGTCTTCATCATCTTCGTCGTCATCGTCATCATGATCGTCATGATCATGTCATGATCGTCATCGTCATTGTCGTCGTCATTGTCGTCGTCATCATCATCATCATCGTCATATCATCGATCAGTAGCATCATCGGCATCATCATCGTCATCGTCAGTAGCATATCGGCATATCATTTTAAAGTAGTTAAAAAAACCCATAGCTATAGTAATCTCACCATACCAACATTAGGAATTAACAGGTTTCATGCAGTTGAATACGTATTCCACTCCTTAGAGCATAGCGAATCAACATTTGGGGGTTGACAAACAATCTCAACCCACCCAAATTCAGTGGCAATTTTGAATAAGAAAACACTTGCTTCTTGGTATTTTAAATACTGTATCGTCATTATAACCAATGTCTTTAACATACAACACTTAAATAACCATTTCCTTTTATTTCATTTAATTACACGAATTCCTAGTAACTCAAAACTTTCAAACGCCGTTCGTTTTCTCAGAACTAGCATTTATGCTGATTCGAACACTATGCGGAACCCATGACGATTATATATAGATATATAATTATATTATATCTATATATCTCGTCGGGTGTATTACATAGGCATGAGTTGAATTTTATTCTTTTACGAAAATAAGGGGAAATAGTAATAAATACCAAAATCCTCAAACATGCCAGGTGCAGAACCTTGCAAGCACTACATTAATTAATAATAATCTTATTGAGCAAGTTAGCAATTTTGACGTAGTTGCTAACAGCGACTTTGGTGATTACATAGTGACGGATGGTTAACCCTATGTCAAAGAAGTATATACTTGATTTTCCACCAAGGCTTTTTTTAAATACATTGTTAGTATAAATTATCCTCATCTTAAATTTATACTTGCACAAGCAAAATATGTAATTAATTTATAAATATCGATATTAGTTAGAAATTATATTATATTTACAGTTCAAGCGTAATCGCGGCAATCACTCAACAGCCTTCATTATGTAATAAACAAATTGACAGATTCGCGATGACGGAGTTGGTTTGACGGGGGATGTTAGAAACGCCGATCGATGTTTTCCATAATGGCCGGATGTGAAGAACGATTTAGTATAGGGAAATTCAAACATCCGTCACTATGTTGTGAACATAATTGCCGATTGCGTATTTTTTAGTGTGACGGATGTGATGGGGTTGACTTTTACAATGTATTACATCCATTTTATTCAAGAAAGGAATTCCTTGAATAGTGGCTAAAATAAACTTCCAGTTGTGAATTTCGTTTCTTAATCGGATTGATGTTTGAATCGTATGGGGGGATGTGTACGGACCCTCTAAATTTCGCGATTGTTTCAAATGAGATTTTCTCAGAAACACAAATTCGTATTTTATTTAACATCCGTCACTATGTAAGTACACCAGACGGATAGATATATATAATATATAAATGATATATATTCAGAACAACTTGGTAAAACAGACTTATTTAACATTTCAATACAGAACCTGTTTCGAGAGTCCTAAGGACCGCACTCATCAGGGGAATATTTGATGTTGGAAATGATTAACTACTACTACATAGTTCGCATAATATATTGGAATTCGTGCGGAGTGTGCGCGGTGGGAGCTACAAGTAGCGCACCTCGCGGAGGTATGAGCTTGGTTGGTGACAGGTATTGGAAGATTTGGTTGCAAGAAGCAGTGTTGATAGAGGGCAGGGCGTATGGAGGGCACGCAGAAGAGGAACGCAATACTGCGTCGTGATTGTGTAATCTTGTCCACGGCAACCGGCATTTATTTACCAAAATATGGCTGTGTGGATAAAAAAACAATTGGCATTAATATGAGTTACTTAATAGAAAACTGTTTTTTCTATGTATGCTGTACTTACCTGGTCGTTCGTTGGTTCAAGAAGCTTGAATTGGCGCATTCATACAAATAATTAGGATTTTCATGGAGACATAAATTACATCTCTTATTCACATTAGAGTACGGCTTGCCATTTGGCCATGATTTTCCACTCTAACGTGTTGGCATCATCAGGTCTTTGAGTGAACCAAATTATATCGCTCAATGTGTGCAATTCCTCTGGTGTCGTTCTGAAAGAGCTTTGGTGGGTGTGAATCTGGTCTGAACGGGTTTAAGAAAGTCCGATGTAAGTTTCTTGTTTGGTTGTTCATCCATGGTTACGTGGCTTGGTAGGACCATCCCTGCAGTCATGCAAATGCTGTTTCAGTGGGCAAAGTTACACACCTCGGACGCAGTATTGCTTTCCTCTTTGCGTGCACCCATACGCACGGCCCTCTATCAACGGACTGCTTAGCAAACCAAATCTTCCAAGACTAATGTCACGCGCATGACCTCCGCGAGTGCGCTTACTTGTAGCTCCCACGCGAACACTCCACGAATTCCAATATTATTATTGCGAACTATGTAGTATACAAATATTTAATGATCATGCGTGGTCTTGTGGAAATCTATTGGCCCCCCGAGGTGAACTGGAGGGCGTGGGGTACCATTTTCCCGAGCATCAAATATTCACCTGATGAGTGCGTTACTTTAGGGGACTGTACGAAACAGGTCTGTAGGTGAATCCATTTAATAGTATGTTTTAACCAAGTGGTCTGACTATAGTAAAAGCTCGACTTTCACTAAGTATTGAGCACCTCTGCCCACATCGGACTCAGCTTCTTTACTTTGTGTGTTGTATATATATATATAATATATATGTGGTATTCCCCCACGTTTGGGACAAAACCATATTTTGCTATCGCCTAGGAATATATCAAATTTTATTTAGATGCAAAGTATTTCAGAAGTTACTTTTATGCAATTGATATAAGTATTGATAAGGTCTTTAACATGTTAACCAAACATACTGCAAATTCGCTTTTATTTTCAGATTTTCGTAATTAAGATAGAAAGTGACTCAAAAAAAAGAGGTTAACTTTGTGACAAACAAAACTTGCTTACAGTAATTGCAAAATTTAGTCAATTTATGGATTATTTTAAAGGGGGGGATGCCCGATTTAAGGATATGAAGTTTTCATTCTTGATAGATTGACTTCACTCCAAAACCCCACCTGTAAAGTTTCGCGCCGATATTTCAATCCGTTTCGATACGAGAGTAAAAACATGATTTCCAAGCCCATTAGAGTACGGGTGATTAATATTGGTCGACCAAAAAGAGGGCACATTTTCGCTCATACTTCAAACCAAAACCAACCTTTGCTCTAAGATTTCACAGGGTGTTAAATGAGAAAAATTTCTTGATACCAAATTGTTGAACACTTCCGGGTAAATCTGGCGGCGCTCTCTGGGGGACGACCGGCTAAATTCGCCCAAGACTCGGGCCACATGGACACCCCATTAATCTTTTATTCCTGTTTTTATCATTTTTACAAACAATACTGACCAACTTTTAAGATTATCATTTCATTTTCCATGTTTATTCCAAAATGCAATGTATGACCCATCAAATGAGGGGTTCCACCGAACAGGTGGTGTCCACTTTTAGACAACATTTTAGATGCATCAGAAATTTTACTAAATTTACCTTAAAATCCATCAAAAATTGATGTACAGTCACTCACGTTAATACGTTCAACAAACATTAAACCATTCACAGTGAGATCAATTAGGTTATTTTTGTTTTAGACGAGGATATTGTGGTTATTTGGGTGGTTGTCCACTGTTAAGTCCGACACAAGTGGGAAACATTTTCTTGTTGGCACTGCAAGATATGGATAAAAAGTGTTTCTAAGTGTCCCTACATACAAAATGTGTATACAACCAATAATGTTAGAAATATTAAAATGGATTGATCATGTACTGCTCATTGTCCCGATCCATGGCCCGATCATTGTATTTAAAAACATGCATGGTGTCCACGTTACGTCCGACCAGCAGTTCCAAAATTAATCGCTTACTAAACATATTGTTTAGATATACATTTGATGAAAATTACTCAAAAGATTTCTGGTGTTATGCTTGGTAAAATGGAAAATTGTTTTTTTCAGATATTAATGTTTAAAAGCAGGGTTTAGTACAGTTGCATTAAGAGGTAACATGGACGTGGTGTCCATGTAGTCCGAAATTGTCTATGGCAACTTACTGTACACACTAGAAAATTCAAAAATTAAATTTGAGTTGTTCATGGGCTTAAATGATTTAATACATTTTCACCATCATACTATCAATTTATACCCTATTCAATGCAATGACACGGAAATTATGTCTTAAAAATGCATTTGACATATTCCTTGATAATGTCACAATGTGGGCACACTGGTGGAATGACCATATAGATATATATATATATATATATATATATATATATAAGATATATATATATAATTATAGATATTATAGATATTATTATATCTAATATGGAGTTTGACCTTGCATTGAGACGTTATGCCTAACTGAAAGTGACAGGATATGATTTTTTTAGGATAAAATTTCTCTCAAATTGCAACGGATCGCTTGTCGGACCACCTACCAGAACGTTTGAAGTTATTGGATATAAACATCCAGTACAAAAGAAAACCAACAAAGCTTGTTTTTAACTGCCTGCCTATCGTCCCCATAGAAACTGTGCTTTGGACTTTCTGTCGTGAACGACAGAAAGTACTAAAATCGTTATTTATTACATAAAGATTGCGTATTCGATTTTCAACTTCAGGGGTGATTTAATACATTGCAAAGCAATTCCCAAATATGCCAACAAAAAAAAACCCAGGTTCTAAAAAATGGGGGCGCTTCTTTCTGGAAATCTCTTGTCTCATTTTAATAATAATAATAATAATAGCAGAGATAAATATAGCGCCTTATGCTACTTGGCCTCTAAGCGCTTTCACAAATGGTCGCTGATCACCTGTGGCCCAAACATACCATAAACCTTTAGCAATCATTCAAGGGATGCAGCAGATCGGGACTGAGCGCTATCCCTTATCAGCAAACATACATATCGAGGGATAACCATCGCAGCCGGGACCAGCCTTCCCAAATATCAAATGGGTAAATCGGAAACAACCAAGCGCGTTAATTTGGCCAAGGGAATTACAAGATAGCTTAATCTCACAGGGCTCGAAACGCACGCCTATACGCATGGATGAAAATACACTGGAGTCGAGCTCTTACCTGATTGAGCTATCTTGTCCGTTAAATTTTCACTCTGTTCCAAGGAATCACTGTGTGGAAAATGGTCAAAGAGACTTTGATGAGTCACACAAGGACATATGACATTATTTGTGCCTTGATACTTTGGCGTGTGCCTTAAACCTTCAAATATCAAGAAAAATTGTTAAACTATTTCATTATTCTGAATCAATAGAAAAAGAAATTATGGAATCTTACACCCAAAAACTTTGGAAACATTTATTTAAATGAATGTTCGAATGTTCACATAGTTTTCACAAGAGGCCTTTTTCACAGAAACAATGTATGTAAATAAGGCAATCCTGTGCAATACAACCGGGGACCCACATTTTTTTTCAACGAGCCTTCATAATCGATGGGGGGGGGGGGTCTACTTTGGGACATTCAATATTTTGAACATAACACCCATTTATTTTAACATCTGTCGTTCCCTTTGATCTATATCATTCCAACCTTCCTTCTTTTTCTTACTCCCTTCTGCTTGTCTTTTCCAAACTTGCCAGTTATCGATAGCTTAAGCTTATATTATGGTCACACCCATGGTTCCCGGTGGGCTCACTCATTCTGTGATACTGACCGTAATGATAGTTACCAAAACGCGGATAAAATATGGGCACGCGAAAGCGAACATAGATGTGAACCCGTTGTAATACAGTTTTTGCGTCAAATCATGTATCACAAATAACATAGACAATGGGATAGAACCAAACAATACGATGGGGGACCATTGTCATTAACCACCAAGGTGCTTTGCCATATTTGTCCGCGTTTTTGGCAAAGCTTGGTAAAGATCATTGCGGTCAGTGGTGCAGGTTGGGTGAGCCCACCGGGCCCATGGTTGGGTGAAGGGGAACAAGCCTCCTCTTCCTCTGCCCTGTTACGCTAATGTCATTGATATCGTTTAAAGGCTGACTCAGAGATTTCACCAAGGAGGGCGCCACTCAATTTCCAAACAAACATGGTTTTTTGTGCAATATACATAATGCTGTCCATAATAATCACTGTGGAAAAAAACTAAGATCAAACGAAGTCCTTCATATAGAAAATCACAATTTGTTGTAAAACCTCCGGCATACGGAAATGTTGTCCATAAAACGGTATCCTAGGCACGTTTATACTTTGGAAACACGAAACATCCGATTCATTCTCTGCTTTGAAATTAAGCATTTTAGATTACTATATTTATTTCTAGTTGTCTATTTTAATTTCTTACAAAAAAATATTATATTTGAAATCTCTGAGTCAGCCTTTAAGCAATTATCAAAAACAGTATAGGATAGGACCAAAAAGATATTATTCATTTCTAACAAATAAAGGATTTCACTAGACCAGTTAACAGGCAAGTGTTGTAAAACATGTTAGGGCCTGATCGTGAACTAGGTGGCCCCTGACTGTTACAAACTGGGCATTTCTCTGTTAGAGTTTTAATACTATGAGCCATAACGATTGGCAGGCATGATTGGCACGTCAACAAAAGAAAGTGACGTAGGATGTTAACTGGTCTATTTTTTTACTAAGAGTCAATATTATCCAATGCATGGAGCAATATGGTCCACCCCATTTTGCAATAGAGACAGGGTATTATGCAGGAGAGCAGACTAGTGTGTTTAAAGAGGACTCTGAAATTATCAACATATATTTTTTTGGTAATTAAAATAATCATCTTAGAAACTAAAGATAGTACCTAAAAATGCTTATTTCCAAAGTTACAGATTAAAGGGGGATGGCCCGAATTAAGGAGGATTTGAAGTTTTCATCGTGATAGACGGGCCTCACTCCAAAACCCATCTTGTAAAGTTTCGCGTGATATTTCATCCGTTTTGATGTGAGAGCTAAAAAACCTGATTGTAAAGCCCTATAAAGTACTGTGTAAAAATTAAATTGGTCGACCAAAATGGGACTCATTTGGAATCATAATCCGACCAAACATCCTTTGGCCCTAGATCACAGGGGAAATGAGAAAAAATAGTGCTTTCTTTGATACCAAAATGTTGACCACTTCCGGTAAAATCTGGGCTTCTGGGAGCGAGGCTATAGCGATCGGGCCATGGACATTTAATCAGATTTTTTTCGGTTTCATGCAGTAAACATTTAGCACAGCATAACAGTGCCATAGGGATACCGTTTATAACAAAACATTCCGGATCCGGAATGTTTTGTAACCAAAGTTTGTGATTTTCTATATGAAGGACTTCGTTGAGCTTAGATTGTTCCACACGTGATTAGGATGTGGCAAGCATTATGCATACCTGCCAACCTTCTGTTTTATAGGAATCGTCCCTCTTTTGAACTCAAAATTGCAAAAAAATAGGGACATCCCTATTTCTGAAATTTTTTAAAACAAAGCTTGAAAATTGGGCTCCTGAAGCGCTTCCTGCAGCTTAAAAACAGGGATAACCCAGGCAGATAGTCGTAACTCAGGAGACTCGCCTATGTGTACTCCACTAGAGGCCTTTAAAGGGGATCACAAATAGACCCCCCCCCCCATAGGGCTTATGATGAGGTCTTGGTTCACGACAAATGCATTCTGATTTTTGGGTTCTAAATGTTAGCAGGTATGATTGAGGTATTAGGCAAAAAAAACAGGATTTGTTTGAAAAAAGAGTGCGCCTCATCGGAAATCTCTGAGTCAGCCTTTAAGGTGCTGCTGTGCGCGCAAATTTTCCCGGGTTGGAATCCCGGGTGGCACTTGCTGGTATGATTCGGGTAATCAACTCTGAATTTGATAGTACACCGTATTGATTAAATAGAATTACTGATCTCCTCCATGGTTCACTTGGAATTGGGCAAATGAATCATGAAGCATTTTCTCCCGTTCATTTGGAGATGTTGAGGCTGTCGGTCTCCCATTACAGCGAGTCACAAACTGTAATGGATATTCACCGAAAGAGGGGGCCAGTAGTTTGGCCTTTCAGAAACACATTTTTCAGTACAAATTTGTGTGACACTTTTGCAGAGTTTTTCCCAATTTTTAAACTCATGAAAGTCACACAAGCAAAATCTGGCAGAAATTTGAGTTACCTGTAACAAGTAGTTTTAAAGATATGAGACTTTTTGAGGTGGTGATTGTTACACTTTTTGATGGACCACAATTTTTCCCATTTGGTCCATCAAATGTAAAATTCCATGAAAAACAGTATTTTGTTTGTAAAAATTTATCTGAACACAGGAGTAGTTTGAATATTGGATTGTGATATGAATAAAGTGTCCTCAAATACATAATATATCTATCAAAAAATGGTGAAAAAAATCAAATCATCTTACCAAGTAGGCAAAAAATCACCTTGTTTGTTGCAAATGTGACATGGGACATATGTGGCCATCAAATTATGTACGTTTGACAGTAAGAAAAAGGGGATTTTAGGTTCAAAAATTAATCCCTTTACCCAATTTACTTTTTGGGGGTGTTTGCCACAAAAGTTTCAATTTTTAAAAACTGATTAAATGGCCCCCCAAAATTGCATTGATAATAGAGAAATTACACATTTTATGTAAAATTGGGAAGTTTGGACCCCTCATCGTAAAACATGCCAATGTAAATCGACAGCTAGTTTGAATAAGAGTAGTGAAAAAACCCGACAGTTCACCAATCTGACCTAGCCTCAAAGAGCGGTCACTTAGCATGGTCCTCCGGTTCATGGATACACACGGCCCCGGGTCAGCTTACACAGCTCAACTTAACCTGACACCTAAAGCCATTACATGAACAGCCAACAAACAGGGTCAATATGGACCTCATATAGGATCCATGTGGTCCATATTGATCTGTCATAAAGTTTCAACCATGGGAAGATACGATTATCCCATGTGTACCAAAAAATGCAACACTTGTTTAGCCCGCAATAAGTTTTGAACAAAAGCACTTGAATACTTGTTTCGGTTGTTAGATTTTAAGACATGACTATAGCTAATGTCCCTAAAAAAAATCAAAGTCTTAGGAGTATATCGAGGGTTTGAAAATCAGCAAGGACGTTAACTCAGCACTGAAAGAAACAAATATTAAAGAATTTCTTTAATTCTGCCGTAATACTGTTACTAGGGGATCCATCAAGCTAAAAGGCCTAAAATAAGGTGAACACGACTCAACATACCCTAAAAGTATTTTGAGAGGTGTTTAGGTCAATTCGAGGGTGCTGATTAAAATCTGCTGCAGGCTCAGAATCTGGATATAAATAAGTTGGTTGGAAAGTGGTGAAATCTTGTTTTAAAGGGCCACTACGCGATTTTATGATAAAATTAGTTTTTTATACTGGTACAAGCTGCACATCTTCAGAAAAAAATTCCAATGTCACATTAAAGGTCAGGATATTTAAATTTGTTTTGATTTTTATTACAAATGTATGACAAACCTTCTTTACCGATAAATGATAAAGGGGAAACTACCTGATGTAAGAGCTAGTGAAGTAAAGCACCACCGTGGGTGAATATTATTTGCCACATTAATAACCTGATACACATGGATTGTGACAAACTTTGTAACAATGGCAGCATCAGTACGAGTAATAGAAGCACTATATAATCATCTTTTCAAAAACTATAAGTTCTAATTTGACAAGTCAATAAGTACTGACTCCAGTCTGTCTTTCAAGGGAGGCAGCATTTTATTAACACGCTCTGTTACGTGGATAACAACGGATGTCTTGATGCTATGAAAAATTCAAGGTCATATCTTTCAGTCTAAAACGGTCTGGGGGCACTGCCGATCTGAAGTGACGGTTATGTGTCGCGGCAATCAGGTGAAAAGTAGGGCCTTCAGGTAAAAATATGTACCAAAAACAATACATCAATACACAGCCTGATTAAGAATGGGTTGTTCATTCAGTGTGTAACTTAAGAAGGGGGCCATGGAGGTAAACAACCTGAAGTGTCAAATAGGAAGTTGCGTCTCTTCCAGAGTTCAAATTGCATGTGAAAATATTAAAATTGTTCAAAATGGTGCGAAGTAAAGTGCATGCAAAATTGGAATATTCTTTATGGAAAATTAAAAAATAAAACTTGTTTAAAAAAGTGGATTTAATTTATGGAAACAAGTCAGTGGAAGATTTTAAAAAGAGGATTATTGGGTAAAAGGTAAGACAGCAGCACAAAAAGGGGGTAATGGTATACAAAAAAAAAAGTTGAAACAAGAGGGTTCCGATCTTGAGTGCCCCCCCCAACCACCACCACCACCACCGGGAAAAGATGGAAAACTGTAAATATTGTCTTATGTTAGGGCCCCTTTTTTTCATTTTACAGTGACCTTCTGATATGCGCACAACTACAGACTTGTCCACTGGGTATTTCATGATGGAATGATAAGTACAATTACATGTTTTGGCAACGAGGCTTTTTCAAATCTGAAAATCATAGCGTGAAGTGTTCTAAGATACAGTTTTCTGTCTTGTATGGGGGGTAGGACCACGATCTGCTCGATTTGGCATTGGCGATTTCCATGCCTAAAGATACGGTCACACAGAAGACAGTCCCGAACCCAACCATTCTTCACGACCTAACAAGACCGCATTTTTTTTCAAAAACGACTACAGTCTTGTTCCAACTTGCAAAATTTGCCATTTATACCCGAAAAACAGGGATGATTTGCCCGTCCGTCAACGAGGACAAGGCGTGCTGACACGCTACAGTAGATGACAGCAATCATGACTCAACAAGATCAATCAATGTTTAATTGCGACGAACACTTGTTCAGTCCCAGATCAGTCACAGACCTTGGAACGACGGCACAAGTTGTGACTGTCACTGTAAAGACTGCCTCGTGATTGTTTCGCGAGGTGTTGACGCCAAGCAAAAGGTACAGTCACATAGAAGACAACCTGCGACGAGACCGACCTCTACCCAACTACACAAGCCACATTTTTTTTTCAAATCGGCTGCGGTCTTGTTCAAGTTACAAACGAGATGATCAATCGGCTGCAGTAGGCGACAGCATCAGAAAATCAACAGATCAAGATGGCATTGATGAAATTTTATACTTAGTTCTCAGGTAGACAGGGATGGGTTTTATCAATCTCGTCCCTGGAGATTGGCAGCGCACACAAGTGTTGAAAAAATAACCCATCTGCACTTGGCCGGATTGGAACCGGCTACCTCCGTATTAATAGTGACGGCGCTCTAACCAAGATACCACAAAGACTGGTTGGTTAGAAGAGCAATAGGACCATGTATAGGCGTTTAAGTTCGAAAGGTGTCCATCTCGCTTTCCTAGCGGATTAGCTCAGAACGGGATATTTACAATACAATTTTATTTGTTTGAAATTTAACACTTAGTTCTCCAGGTAGGACCGGATGGGTATTATTATCTTCCTGGCGATGGCCAGCTGCACACAAGTGTTGAAAAAAAAACCCAATGCATTGGCCGGATTCGAACCGGAGACCCTCCGTATACTAGTGACGGCGCTATAACCAACGAGCCACAAGACGGGTTGGTAGAAGAGCGATAGATATCATTATAGGTTGTTAAGTTCGAAAGTTAAGCATGGCACTTGTTCAGTTCCCAATCAGTCACAAACCTTAACATGACAGCACAAGTCGTGACATGTTGCTGTCACGACTTCCAACGATTCCAAAACCCGCCACGATTTTTTTGTAAGCTGCAAGAAAAATCGTGGCCGTTTTTTTCAAATTTGCCACGTGCTTCCGACCCACACAAGACTGCATAAAATGTACAGGCACATCCCAGACTTGGCCACCAACAAAACTACACTTGAAAACAAGGAAGATACTCACGATTTTCTCAAAATGGGCCAATCGGCACCAGTTTGGAACAGTCTGGAAGCAGTTTCTAGCAAATAATCGGTAAGACTACAGAAGATTATACAGAAACAGTCCCAGACCTTGCCCAAACTACATCTGAAAAAGAAAAAAACTGCTCACGACTTTCGAAAATTGCGCAATAGGCCAACCGTAATGAGCAGTCTGGAAGTGGTTTTCTAGCAAAAAATCGGCTGTGTGACTGAGCCTTAAGGAAAATGTGCTCCGTGGACAAGTCTGTTTTGCTGACATATTGTTGAGTGGGCCATATCTTGAGAACTACGCAGCCAAAATTTTTCAGGCTGGAACCTTTTGAGATCCAGTTTTTTTTTTTTTTTTTTTTTTTTTTTGGGGGGGGGGGGGGGGGGGGGGGGGGCACACATTCTCCAATGACTAGGGTTGCCCTTCCCCCGCTGGTTACGTCACTGTTTGGATCATATCTTTTTATTGCCCTTTGTTCTTCGAAAATGATGAATTACTCTAAATGCATTTATAATAGTTCTTAAACAAGATAATTATTATGATTGTAGGTGTATGCTATCTAAAAAGGCGGGAAAAGAATAAGTTCGTTGAAATATTGTAACACCTTATTCCCCTGTCGTAAATAATTATGGTTTTAAAATTTACAAGCGTTAACAGATAATGAGCTGGTGAAGTGAATGTAGTTTTGTCCGAGGGTATACCATTTTCTTCAGAAATTGGGGTGCATGAAAAAGCTGGGATGCGACCCTTTTGAATAGAGATCACAACAACATTTGAATATTTTTGTAAAAACCTGCCATTTTGATGGGTCTAAAAGAAATTGTTTGATTGCTATTTATTCCCAACCCACTTTAAAAAGCACTTAAAAAATAAATACTCTAGACACTAAAACAAGTTTTCTGACAGTTTTCTTTCAATTACTATTAACTTTGGTAAACAAGTAATGATAATTACCTGAAGTATGATAAAAACACATTATCAAAGGACTAGACAAGGAAGCCAGATGGCATTGTGGCCTCTTGGTTTTCATCCGAGAGGTCATTTAATAAACATGTGCCCTCTCAACAATATACAATTAAGCTTCATAGATAGTGTGAGGTAAATAAGTACTCAAGAACTAGTACAATAATGCAAGAAGCAGCATGTTTGAGATTGAATTGAAATATCACAAATAGTACAAGAAAATTAAACCCTGATTCACTTCGCGGCGTTTGCCTTGGAATTTCACAACCTACTGAGCGTTTGCTCTAGCTACTTTTATTTTGACGTCAAGATATTCCACAAAAATATTTGCATGATTAAATAGCAAAATCCTTCTGAGCGTTTTGCTCGAGCCCCTTTTGGCGTGGCCTTCAGTTGTTCACATCAGAAGGATGAATATAATCATGACAATTCTACTGAGCATTTGCTCACTCGCCTATTTTGGCGTTTGCCTTTATAATAATAGCAAATTCAACGGAGCTGGTTTGCTCTCGCCCCTTTTTGGCGTTTGCCCTCAAGTATAAATTCATATAATAATAATGCACAACTCTACGGAGCGTTTTGCGCTCGCCCCTTTTGGCATTTGCTTCACGTATAAATAATATAATAATAATTATCACCACGCTACGGAGCGTTTTGCTTCCCCCCCCGCCCCCTTTTGGCGTTTGCCTTCCAGTATAAATTAATATAATAATAATAGCACAACTCTACGGAGCGTTTTGCGCTCTCGCCCCTTTTGGCGTATGCCTTCAAGTATAAATTAATATAATAATAATAGCACAACTCTACGGAGCGTTTTTTGCTCTCGCCTCTGGGCGTTTGCTTCAATCTTCCATGAAGATTTCTACCGAGCGTATTGCTCCAACCCTTGTTTGGCATTTGCCTTCAGCATCCTAATTCAAATATACTTCAATAGTAATTCAATACTACTGGGGGTTAATGAATCTCGCCCAATTTTGCGTTTGCCTTCAAGAATTGTTCAACAATCAGATTCCTTGATATTCCTATACTGAGCGTTTGCTCTAGCCTCCTTTTGGCGTTTGCCTTAAAGTTTTGCAATTAAATCCCCCCCAATAAATAACAAATTAACATTACAGAAAGACCTGAACGTGTTTACATTATCAAATTACAAAAAGAGTTGCATAGCACACACAGTGCACACGACACGAATAAAGGAATAAAACACTGAAATAATGAGAGGTGGGAGGGCGGGATGTTCGGTACACAAGTTAACACGACCGACTCGGACGAAAACAGAGTGCAGAATGACGCAAAAACACGCCTGCGCCAATGACTGGCAAGACCGCGAAACCTGAAGGCGGGAAGCCGCAACCTCATGTGACCAAAGCAAACCAGCAACATGTTGCTAGGAGACACGTATGTCCAACCTTCGATAAACTGTTTATGTGTTGACGACGGCTACTCCTTGCAAAACATAAACTGCATTTTTTTCTCTGAAACGATGAAAACAAACGATCCTTCTTTGGAAACACCTCACATAAAGGACCAGATTGGGAACAAAAAAGTAACAGCTTCTTAACGCTATAACAACCTCTAAATTAGTTTAATGGGGCATTCCCCGACGAGAGCGAAAAAAATCAATTTTTGAAATGAGTAATTTGATAACAATTAAGGTATCATTAAAGCTTAAAGTCTAAAGTTTCCTGATATGAACTTATTTGTAATTTTGGCACCCGTAAGCATGTAAAACTAAAATCTATTAATAAACATGATTTTTTTGGAAAAATGTCAAAATAAGGCACAATAAGCCATGAAATCATCAAAATTATTTTAATTGATGTTAAAAATTATCACATATAACTCTTTTGGACCATTTCCAAGCAAAACAAACAGTTTGTTTTTAGGTTTCGCAATTTTTGTTCCACATCAGCGGCATCAAATTGGACAACAGTGAAAAATGTCACACTGTTCCAAAAAAAAAAATTCAATATTTTTTAGGATATTTTAAAAATACTAAATGTAATTGGACTATTACTTTTTCTTAAACAGTGTTCAATATCTACCACTGCAAGTGTGTGCTTGAATTTATTTGCATTACGTTTTGTGTTTTATTCAAAATTAATTTTTGTCACACGTTACTATTTGGTAACAGTGTGATGGTAAACAGTGTGGACAATCCCATTGAATACACAGACTTCTAGGTCCCTGAAATCCTGACAAGTTTTTTGCGTTTTACAGTGCCTTATAAACATTAAAAGTGCACTGTGCCAGAAAGTTGATGGGTTAGTGTTAACTTAAATGTCGTTGATAGCCTTGTTATGCAAATAAGGTATTTGACGGTTCAAGTGACCATCATTTACATAATCTCCCGTTCCAATGCCATTGATAATGACACTGGTGAGAGCAGTCTTCGACTGCTGCAGCATGGTGTGCGCACACAACACACATTCTCGTTGCCCAGTGACATTCATGTACAACAGAGAACAGTAACTGTTACTTTCCAGATCTCATCTAAATGCTAATTAACTAAAAACCTTGGGTAACCTGAAATGTTAATTTTATTGGAAACACACCACCTTTTACCGTTATGTAACTTCCATACAGACAACTAAATTTGAACTTTGTTTTGTTTTTGTTTTTTTTTTTATAAGTTTTATACATTTTGTGTACATTTGTGCCATTAAAAAACACTCGTGCATATTAATTAGCATAAAACCTGTAACCTGCCAGTTGCCCAAAGCTCAACGCTCTAGTCAATGTATGTGTACGAGCAGTTCCTATGCCTAGAGAAAAATGTGAGAGTATGCCCAATTGCGGCGGATGCGGATCAGACATTTTCCACGACTAACATCACAATCTTTTCTGATCGACTTTATTATGGCTCCCATTTCCAGGAGTTTAAGCAAGTTAAGTTTTAATACAATTTACATGTAATCCAAAGGTTTTAATTTAGTCCGACAAAAAATTAGTTTATGATAATACTTACTTAGACATTTACTGCGTTTCCCAATTTCATTTATTTATTAAATAATATGTTTATTTTTTTTATTTTGATAAAATTCAAATAAAAGTGGAATGTATTGTGGATATTTTTTTTATGTTTTCAATATTTGCCTTGTCTGAAATGATTTGGGTGCAGTTTAATAACATTTACTTACAATTTCAAAATGTCACAACACTGTTTACCTATGAAATGATTTTAATATCATAATTTTTGTTTTTCATGTGTTTTAACAAAAAAGATATTGCAATTTGAATTGATAACATAGACCTCAAACAGGCTTACTCTTACCAAAATACAAACAATAACCCAATTCAAGACTTTCTTCACCTCAAAAACCGGGAATGCAATTAAAAAAAAATATTTTTATTAAGTTAATTAATTGAGACCCCAGTATTATATGAATATTAGAAAAGGGGGTTTCTATGTGTTAGTACCCCAAACTAACCCATGGACTACAACTAGTAACCGTTATCATATTATATGGCTAATGAAATTGGAATTTTTAATTGCATAATTAGAACCTTTTTTGTCAACACTGTTTACCAGTCACACTGTTACCGTACCTGAATGCACTTATTCGGGCCCATATTTTTAATGATCCGCAACCAATTTTTAATTGAAAGATATCACAGGAAACCTAAAACTATACCCAATATTATGCATACACAAAAAGATGTAGCTTTTGACATTCACAGGGTTTTGATGGTATGTACCAGTAAGAAATTCATAGGGACTTTTGGCGTCAACACTGTTAACCGAACCTATTATTGATTAATAATTAAAAAGAACAAACTGTTGTAAATAGCGAAAAATCACTGAAAAGGTTGGTTGTTGTACTAGTTGATTAGATGAACCTTTGTTTGAATTTTTAATTTAAATGTATCTGAAATTGCTCATTGAATTTGTGATAATTTTTGTAAATTGGTACAACTTTACCCGTGGGAAAAATTGCCCATATGATGTTTCAATCTAATTTGTCAATAGAAGATTGCCCTTTAATTTCTCATGACCTTTAGACAAACAGTACAGAACCTGATAATCCAGGCAAGCCAGCCTCCAGAGGACCTCTAGTGCTCTAACATTATTTATTTTTCCCTTGATAATCTTTTTTTTTTCAAAAATCTTAAAAAAAAAAAAAAAAAAACACCTTTAAAATCAACTTTCCACCAAGAGTGGGTTGATTTTGTTAAAATGGTGTATATACAAAATTAGCACCCTCAAAAATATCCCAACAATACACACACTTCCCTAGAAAACCTTTTAAGATTTTAGTCATATTAAGTGGATCTTGTCTAGGCATGTTTGATAATCTATAATAGAAAAATAAATAAGGTAAAAAATCCAAGATGTTTTCAAAAAGTTCAAGAATTATTTAATAATTATGCAAATTAAAGTTAATTAATTTAATATACATGGCTTAGTCATACTTATATGAAAATCACCACCACCCTCACACTTGACTAAAACACTTCTTAAACCCTTTAGGGTCACCTTATTATGGAAATCTTAAATAAACACATGGTTTCAATAAAGCACTAATTTTAAAAAAAAATAGGAAAAATCGTGGTAAGCCCCCTTTAAATCCACTTGCCACTCACCACTTGATACATTTGCATGGTGCATATTCGGATCAGCATCCTCGAATTGTCCAAAAACACTTCAACCTTTAGTCAAAATTAGTGGATATTGAGATGGTTTGATAACGCTATATTAAAAAATAAGGAAAATCGGGTGGGTGAAGTTTCCCATTTAAAAATCCACTTCCATCAAGGTGGTGATTTTGTAAGGGTGTCTTTTGAAATCAGCACCCTCAAAATTGACCATTTAAAACACTGCTTCTAACCCTAGTCAAATTATGGATCTTTGACATGGTTTCATAACGCTTATTTTAAAAAAAATAAGGAAAAATCGGGTGGTACGTAATGCCCCTTTAAAATCACTGTCCACAACTTGACCATTTTGCATGGGGCATATTCGGAATCAGAACATTCGAATTGTCCAAAAAACACTTCTTCAAACCTTAGTGTATCTTGAGTAGGGCTCCCTCAAATATTGCCACCCATGGATTTCCCCTACTATTTTGGAGAAAATGTGATGTTAATATTTTCTCTAAGCAAATCTATCATTATCTCCAAAAGTAAACATCTCCTAAGCTTCAAATATGGTTACTGTAAGCAAACATATAAACAAAAGAAAAATTTTTATGAACAGCAGAATGAAGAGTTCTTTATATTGACTGAGTGTGAGATTACGTCTTTTTGATTTGCAACACTCGATTTAGTTTTTGTCTGCGAACTTTGTTCGGGCCCAGCAGAGACTCAGTAATCACTGTTATGGCTGCGCTGTCTGTCTGTCTGATCTGTATGTCGGTCTTGTCATGCTGATTGATGGGCCTGACGGTCGTGTTCACGGGCTTGTGTACGATTTATCTGGAGTTCCGTTAAGGGCTATGATGATGTTGTTAACTTGGTGTGGAAAGAAGCGGGTTCCACGAGTTCTCGGACCTGATTAGATTTTGGAGTTGTTAATTTAAAATATGAAATATTAAGATCTATTTGACATTAATTAACGAAAATTTTCCCGCAAGGCTTGCGTACACGTTTTTATGGAGTTCAGTTAAGGCGTATTTGATGATGTTTGTAAATTGGTGGATGGGAGCGGGCTGGAGAGTTCTCGAAATGATTAGATTTTGGGAGGATTCGGGCAAATTAAGTATGCCAATGGCTAATTAATATGCAAAAAACAGGTTGTTGCGTAGAGGCCCGGTGGGGGGCGTGGAGGGGGGGCACGGGGGGGGCTGGCCGGGGGCTGCGGGGGGGAGTGGTCCACTGTGGGGGGGCTGAGGGGGGCGGGTGGTTGAGGGGGCGGGTGCTCGCTGGTTGGTGGGGAGGGGGCCGGAGTCTGGGGGGTGGGAGCGGGGGGGTTGGGAGGGGAGAGTGGGCCTAGTTGCGGTGGGTGAGGGGGCGGGCGGTGGGGGTTGTGACTCCGGGGAGGGGGACGGTCTGTTGGCGGGCTCATGTTCTGATGGCGGGGTTGGGCCCGGAGGCCGCTAGCGGCGAGGGGGGGGAGGTGGGGGGGCGGCGCCAGGGGGGGGGGATTCTGGGTGGGTGGGGGGGATGGGGGTGTGGGCGGTGGTGGGGGTTGGAGGGGGGGCGCCGGGGGGGGGCAACCGGGGGTGGGCGCCCTCTGCAAGTTGTAGGGTGACATCGTGGCGGGGGGGGGATGGCGTGTTACGGAGGGGGGTTGGGGGGGTCGAGGGGGAGGGGCGGGGAATGGGGGAGGGGAGGGGGGGGGGGGGCGAGGAGGGGCGCGGGGGGGCTGGAAGCGGGGGGGGGGGAGGGCCCGCCCGTCCGGGGGGGGGGGGCGAAGGGGGGGGTGGTGGCGTTTGGCGTGGCCGGCAGGGGGGAACGTGGTGGGGGGGGAGAGGAGGGGGGGGGGAGGGAGAGTTTCATTGGGGTTGGGGTTGGGTAGTGGGAACTCCGGCCCGTCGCGCCTCTCGGCTCCCCGTATATCCCGGGGGGGGGGAGGAGGCGGTCCGTGAGAGGGCGAGGTGAGGGACTGGCGTCGGGCCGGGGGAGGAAGGTATTGCTTCCCTGCGGGCAAGCGTCAACCCCCACTTCTTTGTTGGAGGGGGGGGGCGGGATTAGGCGGGGAGGGGAATGCTTGGCGGGGGACCGATTGGGGAACCGGGGGTCGTGGGGGGGGGGGAGGGGGGGGGGCCCCCACTCGCGGGGGGGGGAGGGAGGGGGGGAGTGGGGGGGGGCGGCGGATCTCGGTGTCTTGGGATGTGGGGTCCTTGCTGCGTCCGGGGGGGCGTGGGAGGGGGGGGGGAGGCGTTCGGTGCGGGGGGGGTGGGATGGACCGGAGGGGGGGAAGGTCCTTGTATCGGGGCGGGTTGTGCCCCGCCTTGCTTCAGCGGTTGGGGGTGGCGGGGGTGGTGGGCGAGGGGCGGCGTAGGGGCACCGGGTTTTTGTCCTATGTGTAGAGTGGGGGATTGGGGCAGGGGCGGGAGCCGGTGGGGTGGGGTGGGGGGGCCCTGGATGTTTACCCCGCGATGGGTGGCGGGGGGACGGGAGGTGCGGCACCGGGGGGCAGGGGCGGGTCTGGGGGGGGGAGGAGGGAGGGCCGGGAGGATGCGCGGCGGGGGGGGTTACTTGTCCGGGGGGGAGGCGTTCCTTGCAGAGGTGGCGGGGAGCGGGGAGGGGGGGGGGGAGGGACATCGGGGCGGGGGCGACTGAGGGGGGCGGGGGGCAGGGGTGGGGGCGGGGGGGATGGGGGGGGGGGCGGGGAGCCGGGCCTTGGGGGGGGGGGGGGGAGTTGTGGGGTATTGGGGGGAGGGGGTGGAGGACGGGGGGAATGGGGGAAGGGGGGGGTGGCGGATGGAGGGCCGGTGGGGGGGAGGGTAGGGGAGAGGGGGAGAGGGGGTAGGTGGGAGGACTCGGGATGGATTGGGTTCGGGAGCGGTGGGGCTGGGGGTGAGGCGTCTTTACCCCCCTTTGAGCTGGGGGGGGCGGAGTGGGTATAATTATCATCCATCCTTCCGCTGGGGAGAGGGGGGAGGCGGAGGGGCAGGGGGGGGGTGAAAGGGGGTTCTCCGGGGTCCGGGGGAGATCGGGGGGAGCGGGGGCGGTGCGGGTCATTTGGCTTCTTTGTTACGTCCTCCCCTAACCTTTTATTCCTAGCTGTTTCCCTTGGGCGGGGGACGGGCGATTATTAGGGGGGTGCGTCCTGGTGGGGGCAGGGGGGGGGGGGGAGTGGGGGGGGAGGTCCGGGTGGGGTTCCGAGTGGGGGATGGGGGGGGCCGGGGGTGCCTTATGGGCGAGAGGATGGGGGGGGCGGGGTAGGCTGTAGTGGGTGGGGAGGCGGCCGAGGGTAGCCTCTTGTGAGGGCCGGGGACGGGTGACTAGCACACCCTCTGGACTGTGTGAGGGGTGGAATTTTGGGGGGGGCGGATCCTCCTTTGGTGTGGAGGTGTGCATCTGTGTGGGTGGGGGTACGCGAGGGCGCCGGGGGGGGCTGCGTCTTGGGGGCGGAGGGCGCTTTCCGGGGGAGGGGGAGGGGGTGGGTGGAGGGAGGGTGTCTGAGAGCGGCCGGGGGTGGGGGGCTCCGGGGGAGGGCTCCTCTCAACGGCCTTTCTTATATCGGTGGGGAGTACGATAGAGCGCGCGCAGGGTGGGGGCGTGGGGGCAGAGGGGCAGGGGTGGCCGAGCGGGGGGGGGGCGACGGGCGGGAGGGAGGACGGGGGGCGTGAGGGGGGGAGGGTGGGGGGGGGGAACGGGCGGAGGGGGGGGGGGGAGAGGGGTGCAGAGGGGAGGGGGGGGGACGGGTAGGAGGGTTGGGGACAGGGGGAGAGGGGGCGGATGACGAGGGGGCTCGGGAGGGGGGGGGGGGCGGCGATACTGGGGCGTGGGGGGGGGGCAGGGGGGGGGGGAGGGACTCGGGCTGGGTGGGTGGGGGGGGGAGGGGGTTGAGGGCACGGGGGGGCGAGGGGGAGGTGGGGGCCCGGGGGGGGGACGCCGGAGGAGGGCGGGAGGGAGGGAGGGGGGGGGAGGACGGTGGGGGGGGTGGGGGGTGGCGAGGGGGGGGGGGGTCTGGTGGAGAGGGAGGGATGGGGGGCGCCTTGGGGGAGGGGGGTGGGGGGAGGGAAGGAGGGGGGGAGGGGTGCGTCGGGGCGGGGGCAGGGGGGGGGGGCAGGGGGAGGGGGGGGGGGCTGAGCGGAGGGGTGCAGGGGGGGGGGAGGGGGGGGGGAGTGGGGGGGGGGGCTGAGGGGGAGGGGGGGGGGTGCAGGTGGGTTTCGGTGTTCTTGGGGGGCCTTGGGGGTGGGTGAGAGGGGTGGGGTGGGGATGTGGGGGGGAGGGGGACGGGGGGGGGGTCATGTTTCTAGGGTGGGTTGGTGGAGGAGGGGTGGGGCGGAGGTGGTTGGGAGGGTGAGGTGGGCGGGGGTGGTTGAGGTTGGGTGGGGGAGGGGGTGGTTTGTGGGGCAGGTGGTGGGGAGGGGCGGGGGTGGGGTGTTGTGGGAAGTGGGGCTGTGGGAAGGGTGGGGTGGAAGGGGGGGGGGTCGGGACGGGGTGGTTGGGGAGGGGTGGGGTGTTGCGGAGGGGGGGGTGGGGGGTTGTTGCGGATTTGTGTGGGGGAGGGGGTGGGGGTGTGTTGCGGAGGGGGGTGTTGGGGAGGGGGTGGGGTGTTGCGGGTTGTTGGGGATGGTGGTGGGGTTGTGCGGGGGGTGTGGGGGAGGGGTTGGGTGTTGCGGTGGTGTTGGGGAGGGTGTGCGGGTGGTGGCAGAGGGGTGTTGCGGGGTGCTTAGGAGGGGGTGGGGTGGCGCGGTGGGGGTGTGGTGCGTGGTGTGGGGAGGCGGGGGGGGGCTGGGAGGGGGGGGGGATGGTTTGAGGGATGTTTGGGGAGGGGGTGTTTGCAGGGTGGTGTTGGGGAGGGGGGGAGGGGTAAGGGGAGGGGGGGTAGGGGTGGTAGGCGTGTTGCGGGTGTTGTCTTAAGCTATACGCGAAATCGAAGCAGGGAACTTGTGGTTCGAGAACCGCCTTGTTAAGAATACCCCAACAATCAAGTAACACGTATGACCCATTTACAGAAATGAGGTGCTGGTATCCACAGAGTGGCACTGAAGAAGAACAGAACAGTCCAAATACAAATATTGATTGCAATCAACATTAATTGCCCAAATTTCTTGCAGAAACTTATATTTAATTCAATAACTGCATTGATAATTATTATTAACGATAATGATTAAACATTAATTTATTGGATGACAAAAAGACATTTTCAAGACGACAGAAGCAGAAGATAAAACTATGACTGATTCAGAGACAAAATTCCAGGTTACATAAAATGAAAATTGTTGGGCTGCCACTTTTAAGTGTTACATTCTGAACTTTTTCGGAAGAAAAATATGTATTCACCCAAAACTCCCAAATAAGAATACTAAGTATATTCATTCTGTCATTCAATTTGGGTTCGTTAAGATAACTCTGGGTGCCCTTTGTACATAAAACTGTTGATTGATTAGCTCTAATCCCATGTGTTGAATTTGGACAATCCGAGGTGTTTGTGATCATACATTCTAATACCATCTTATCTTATAAGTGTATTTAAATACATGTTTATTACATGTTATACCAATGGAAACATTCATATGTAATATTTGTTGCAGTAATTGTCTTTTAACAAAAAGGGGGAAATGGTGGTTGGACTTAGAAGATTATATGGTGGTTCTGGATTGCAATAACTGTTACGGGGCCGTTATTGACTAATTAATAGAACCTCAATTGGTGAAATGGGTCCTGCAGGTTTATTGATTTTATGGGGTCGGTCATATCTAAAAAAAATATTGACTACCTTATACCTTTTTTCAGGGACATTATCTAACAGTCCTAATCTTCCCTTACAACAAAGAACAAGTAGTCACGTTTTTGTTTCAAAAACTTATGAGTGCACCAAGGGTTGCAGTTTTTGGAACCACACTGAGAGCGGGTCCCCCCAAAAATGCAAATCTTCATAGGTGGGGCTCTATTGTCCCGCCGGATGAGTTCGGAACGGGGTGTATGAAATGGAGCCAGCGTATGTTCGTCGTCCGTGATAAAAAATGTTAACCCATGTGTATACAATTTATCTGGAGTTCCGTAAAGGCGACAATGATGTAACTGGGGGAAGGGGGGGTATGATGAGTTCTTGACCGTGATAGAGTTTGGGCTTTAAAATTATGCTAATTAGTATCTAATTTGTATAATTGTGAAAATTTTTCCTGCAAGGCCTCTTGTGTACAAGTTTGTAACTGGTTGGAAAGAACGAGGGCTGAAGAGTTCTCGGACCTGGTAGATTTTTGGGCACGATTCTGGCAAATTGGTATGCAAAGGAGCTAATTAATATGCAAAAATCAGCGTCATTGCTTATATTTGGATAAATGGTACATCAGATACGCAAAATTCCTTGATGCTAAAAGCCTATCATGGGGGCCCAATATTTTTGGCAACTATGAAAGTATGTAATATATGCAGCGTAGATATGCAAATCAGCTAATTAAATTGCATAATTGCTGCATTCTCTGAAACGGTATGTCGGAAAGGCAAAATTCCTTTGCTACATGAGGCTACTCTGCCATATGGGAGGGGGTGGGGTTTTGCCAGGTTTTGGGGACCGGGGGTGTGTGGAGGGGCAAGGGGATGCGGGTGTGGGGAGGGGTATAATTTACTCCACTTACCTACATGTGCTACTGCGTTTTGACACGGAAACAGTAATTAAAGAAATCCCAATAGCCAAATATGTTGTTGAATTGCATATCTGTACAATTTGTGCAAAGGGGAGGCATGTTTTCTGGAGGCCACACCAAATGGCGACTTGTTGGGCGGGGGGCGAGTTTTAATCATCTTTCACTCTTAAAGTGGAATAGAATTTCCGAGGTGGGCGCCCTCAATCTTTCAAAAAATCCTGTTTTTTGCAAATACATAATGTCCATATACTAATCAATGTGGAAATAGACTCTAAAATCATAACTGGTTTCTAATTTGGTGGTTCCGGAATAGTTGTATTACACAGATTATCCTATGGCACTTAATACTATATGGTCAGTGTCCTGAACTCGCCCCCTTTTGAGTTAAGCCTTATTATTCAATGTAGGTCACAATTGATGTTCAAACTCAGATATTGCACTTTAACCTTCATGCATGTAACAAAAGTATATATATTTGGAAAGCCAAAGCTTGTAGGAATCTAATATGTGCAGTGCATCTCTATATAGGTGGACTTGAAAAATATACAGGGTGATTTGAAAACAATTATTTTTTGATCAAAATGAACTATAACTTTGCCAATGCATAATTTTCAGGTTGTCTTAGAAATCTTCTATTATCACATTTAATTTGGTGCAAGGAACCAGATATGTGAAAGAGTGTGTGGGTAAAGTATTACATTAATGTACAGCGTTTTTTAAGGTTTAGTGGTGTTCCAAAAAACAAATCCTGTTGTTTCCAATTAAAAAACAATTTTTTTTGAATTTTTTTAAAATAATTAGCTTTATTTACACAATATCGACTGCATTTTGAATTTCCTCATCAAATTTCCTTTCAGAAAATGTTATACATTTGACATTCGATAGGGTTTAGTAATTAAAGAGTTACAGCAAAAATTGCGTTTGCTGTTCTTCGGCAATGTTTTGTATGAGGTTTCTATATCTTACATTGGAGATATAGGGAAGAAAAAAACGTGCATTACTCAGATACGAAATGGGCCATAAGTTCCATTATAATAACCACACACACTGTTTATCATAAAATGTTAAGGGAATGTGTTAGCTTTCATTTAGAGGACCAGAAATGGAGAGCCAAGACACCCGATGGGACTGAAAAAAAAAGGGAACAGGGCGGCAAGTAAAGTGGACAAAGGCCCATTAGAGTTTACTAATAGGCGGCGCCGCTTCGCGGGGCGCCGCTTCCGGACACCCCCTTGGCTTCCAAATTTAAAAGCGGTAATCTGTACCTCACTATAAGCCAGACCAATGAAACTTGGCAGGCATATAGCATATTAATACAGCTTTAAAATGACACTAAATTTGTTGGGAAGCTTGTGTTGTTTTTGAAAAAAAAAGCAAAACAAACAGCGATGAAACCAAAAAAAAAGGAAAAGCACCACTCTTTTTGGGAGGCGAGTTCAAAAAGGCGTGACCATTTATACATAAATGTTTTCCTGATCATTTTTTAGATATATCTTTCTGTTCTAACATGGACTATTTTTAAATATGCCAGCAAAAAAATATTTTTGGAAATTTGATCAGCCCTTTAAAGACAACGGTACTATCAGTGATTCACCCGGAAAAAGAGTCAAAATATTTGAAAATTTGCGAGGAAAGGAATAAGGCTTTAAAATAGAGGATAAGTCTGTGGAATTCTCATAATTTACTTTTTTCCAACTGAAATTGCCAGAAAAGGAAGCAAACGGCATCCGTTCCAAATACAAAGATGTCCTCTCCGTTCATACTGTTGTACTTAGGAAGTGTCCGTACGGCCATACTGACTAATATATCCTATTTTTGTCCATATTAGGTTTCTTCTGGTCTATCTTAAATCATTTGTGGGAATCATTATGGAGCACTTGTACCTTTTACACAATACAATGCAAACTCTGATTTGATTATTATTATTTTTTTCCATTATATTGGGTCCTTTCCCTTTCACTAAGATTCCCATTATTCAATATGTCCCGGTCCCCTTACTCCGTTCCCATAGCCACCGGATTTTTTTTAGAATTGATTTTTTTTTAATAAATTGGGGGCAGATTTTTTTAATATTGGGCAAATTTTTTTGCGGACCTTACAAGAATCAACTGAAAATCTTAAGTGTCAGTATGTCAAGAGTAATTTTTTATGCTCATTTTGGGGGGTAATTTTTTTTTGGCCTTTTTTAATTTTTGGGGAATGCCCACCCCTCCTGGCTTTGGGCCGAACTGTTATATAGTTTGACAGATATAACCTTCTGCATGAGCCTACTTTGGAACAATATTTTCCATAGGTGTTTTCGTAAATGCCGAAAGATCATGTAACCTGGCCACAACGCATTTGTCCTTAAAATTAAAGCTCTAATAAGTCTCCCTAGCAAGCGGTATGGATCTTTGAGGGAGGCAGAAGATTTAATGCCAGGTAAACATTGAAGATTTGAGGGAAATAACGAAAAAATTGTCCCCAAGAAGGGGGAATATGAACATTTTCATCAATGCAAAATTTTTGACAGAAGCGAAATGGGGACGAACGCAAACTTTTTCAACCGAAAACCAGTTGCAAATGCTCCCCCCCCCTGCATAAATAATGACTGTTCCATTATACAGTATACAACATTCGACATGAATAATAGAATTCTATAAAGCGTATTGAAATTCATCATTTCAGACGTCAGACTGCAGGAAAATTGCATGTCGAATATGTTTGTATATATATCGTATGTATTAAAAAAAATTCAGTATGGAAAAGTGTTTGAAAGTTTAAGTTACACTTTTTTAAAAATTGTAAAGGAATAAAAGAATAAATGTTAAACATGTGTTGTTACCGTTGTCGCTTTGTCCGCCTTTTATTAGGTACATAATTAAGCATAATCCTGAATTGTTTTACCCAGCCCCACCCCCTCCCCCTAAAATTGGCAAAATATACAGGTGACTGACCCTAGATCTAAAACAGACCAGTATGCAGTTGTACAAGAATTCAATTTCACAATGGCACTTTTTCGTAATGTCCCTGAAACTGGATATTAAATGAATCTTTTTCCTTGATCCGGTCTCCAAATTTTTGAGGACCACACGGGTCCCTGACTACCTTATATTCACAGACCCATTATATACAGAATGTATGTAGAAAACACCTTGCGCAAATGACTTACAAAATGGTTTTCTGATGAATGTGAAAAGGGGAACTATTGACTCCGGGAGACCGTCTTTTAAGATACTCGGGGGGGGGTGGGGGGGAGGGGGCAGAAATTTAAGAGAGAGGTACTCTAATAAGCCCTAACAGAATAGAGCTGAGTCCTCATTCTCTTTGCAGATATTTGGTAAGTGTCAATGCGATTTATTACGGTCTTGTTTGGTACAAGTCAATCAATTAATATGATTGCAAAAATTGCTGATGCAAAGCTTGAATGTCACAAGAAATGGTCCACTTACTGGTTGATATGAAGATAATGGTTAACAATAGTTCTTCTAGAGAAGAAAATTATTGAACTTGTAAAAGCTTTTATCTGGGTACACTAATTGTAAATAATTGATTAACACTGAAATGCCAGAATTACATTGCACAAAGGGGAAAAGACTTCCATCAGGTCCCCTTTTCAAAGTTCCATGCAGTTTTCCCATCACCTGCAGTTGATGTAGAGTATGACATTTGATCCTTATAGTCCAATCTGAATGCATGCTACTTCCTAAATCCACATTATTGGGGAACCATGTCAGTTCTACCAACCAGGGATTCGCATTTGAAGATATCATGAAAAAGTTCAGATATTTTATATAAGAAATTGAATTTGTAATCGGTGGTCAATCACCAACATCCCAGCCTTTAAACAAAGAATATTTCAATTACTAATTTTATAATCCAATTACAGGCACTATCTGTGATTTGCGAAAATCAGAAAACCGAAAACAATCAGCAAAACCCAGATTTTTGCATGTCGTAACAAGTATAGGATCCTAACAAACCCCGCAAATGATAGGACCAAAAGAAACCATACCAAGGACAACATCGGATGTTTTAGTCTTGGGTCCGTTCGGACACTACACTATACGTATTGAATTGAGATCCTATCTTTGAAAAACGGTTTTGTTTTTCTTCTTCGTTTTTGGTCAATTCCTTCAGTTGGAAAGGTAACTGATAATACACTTATTCGCACTTTTAAGCTATTGCCTGCAAATTCTCAAATATTTTGACTCTTTTCGGATAATACGTGTCTTTAACAGTTGGTTAATCAGACCACTACTCTTTTGGTTGGATTTGTGTTAGGTTTTTATAAGATTTTGGAAGGTTTCTTAACTTTCTTTCTATTACTTTTTTAAAAAGAGGGCTCCATCAGTTGAATCGCTCATCTTGCTAACAATGAAAGTGCTACTCATATTTGGAAATGTTTGGGTTAAAAAAATCCATTTCAAAGAACAGTGACAGCCATTTTGAACACCACCCTTAAAGGTCCATGGCCCGATCGCAAATAGCCTCGTCCCCAGAACCCAGATTTTACTGGAAGTGGTCAAAATTTTGGTGTCTACAGAAAGCTACTATTTTTCTCATTTACCCTGTGAAATCTTAGGACTAAATGATATTTGGTTTGGAAGTTATGATCGAAAATGTACTCCATTTTGGTCGACCAATATTAATTTTACACAGTACACTATGGAGCTCACAAAATCACGTTTCTAGCTCTTACATCAAAACGGGTTGAAATATCGCCGCGAAACTTTTTGGGGTGAAGGCAAATCTATCAAGATGAAACTTGATATACTTAAATCGGGCCATCCACCTTTAAGTGTCCCATTTCAATACGTTTTGAATTTTATTGAGTGCCTTCATCATTTTATCTCCTATAAGTGACAATGTCGGTTTGGTATGTGCCAAAATGGGCTTTTGGTATCCGTTTAAAACACGAAATTAAGTATATTCAAATTTGTCATGTCAAAGTTCATCAAATAAAAAGCCTGGAACACAGCAACATGCAGTTATACATTACACTTTAGGGAGAATTATTGTTTTGAAGTCTTAGCTAACCATTTTGTCATTGGTTGTGATGATGCATTTTAGCAGCCCATGTTTGAATCGTAACAAAGGCCTTCTAGCATTTAACATGATATTTTGATACTAGTGTTGAAATAGGCGTGGTGGCAAATAAAACAGGCACAAAATTACCGGGGGGGGGGGGGTCAACAAAATCCAATTGTTTTTGAAGTTTGAAGTTGGCATTGTTTGGCATTAGTATGTGAGGTTAATGGTTTTGGTGGCCTTTTTAAAAAGCGCCTTCAAACAGCCCACCCTGGTTGAAATAATCTTTGCCATATACTTCAAAGACATAGAAAATAATTTCTATAAGTAAAGTTTTTTGTGAAGTCATAAGGGAATCGTTTTGGGGCAATATATACATGATTTTATGGGGGGGGGGGGGTTAGCAGCCCATTTTAAAAAAGTGCCCCACAGCTTTACCCACCCACAAGATTTTTGCAGACAACAGATATGAAATCTAGGCTATTCAAAAATAGTAGTCTCCAAAAATCCCCCAGGTGGAATGATTTTGGTTGGGATCTTGTGACCTATGAGGCATTGTTTGTATCAATATTGACGCATTTTCCTCTGTGAAACGGGTATTGAACCTGAGTCAGTTACTCTTTTCAGTAGGTTGAGCACCTATAAACCTGGTACAGTTGTGATCAATGACGCTTATTAGAACCGCAAAGCTTCAGGCAGAACAAAAAGGGGGGTTTGAGAGACTGACCTGTAATGACCCCTATGTGAAACCTTTGCCCCCATATGTGAACACCTTATATAGACTTGGGTCGGGGATTTCTCTACTAAGTCTGGTTTGAATAGACACAAGCTTGTAATATCTAACTATAGTCTGGTGGCTCGGCCCAAAGACCTTGTGCATGTGACCTTAGCGCAAAGAGGCCACACAAAATATTTTGATGGTTTCTAGGCCAGATTGACCTACTGAATCTAACTCTGGATGATGCCACTTTGGCATCCTTGAGCATTTTTGAGATATGGTAGGTGGTAAATTAATCAAGGGGTAAAATTTGTAAATTCTTCATAATTGGTTTAAAGAGGTGTATAGTCATGTTCCACTGGTCATATGGATTAAAAAAAAGGTTAGTTGGCTATATCTATGGACATTTACTTTTAACACATCAAGTCTAAAATGGTTCCAGGTCATCCTGGGGTAAACAATTTAGAATGCACAGATTCGTTTCAAAATGGCTCAAATCTTCATTCTGTTTGATTGAATTTCAAATATAGTTTACACACTTTGTTGGACATGTTGTGGTATAAATAAGGGGGAAAATGGAGAAGGTCTCACAGGGTCTATGGGGGTTAATCATTTTATGTCTCTGTTAGATACCTTAGCAATGAATTGACATGAGGTAACATGTTTATTTCTGTTTTAACATTCCCATACGAAAATTTGAAACCAATTTAAAATCGGATCGTTGTATATATTTAATCCCATGATGACCTTGAACAAATTTTGGTCCTGTAAACACAAAAGTTGCAGATATAGGGCAACTATACCCTTTTTTAAACCTAGGACAAGATAAACACTTCTATACAATATTTTCAAATCCACAAGAAACATTTACAACTTTTACCCCTCCTTAATTACCCCCTTCCCTATCTCACAATGCTCCACAATGTGCAAAGTGCATCCATCCAGATTTGGAAGCATCAGGTCAATGTTGCCTAGAACCCCTCAAACAATTTGTGTGGACGCTTGCGCAAAGACATATGGGATGGGTCCGATCACCGGATACTAGCATTATTGCTATAAGATATTACTTTCAGAGAGACTTGCGATTTTCCTTCCAATGTTTGCGAACGAAGCGGAGATATTAACATATTTGAGATGTTTTCAGATACATACCTTTTGTGGCATACTGCTCGAATATAAACAATAGAGTCGCTGATTTGGGAACACCACTAATTATGGAGGATTTCAATGTTACTACTCCTTTTTTGACTAACGATAACAATTAATGACTAATACTGTTGATTTGAACAAGGCCTTGTTGCCAAGTTGGTGGCGCTATAAACCTCACATTGTTCTGGGGCTCAGACGATGGCGGCCAAGGACTCTTTTCAATATAGCACCTCATCAAACGAGCCAAACCCACTTTGACAATGTTACTCTGCTGCTATCGGCAGTAAGAGGTCAAACGCAGGGGTTAGTGAGTGCGCTAGACGTTAGTTAGATGCTGAGGGTTGGTTTCTTAGATACTTGGTTGTTTCTTTCTTTCTTTAACCTGCTTCAGTTGGAGTGATATTGACCAGGGTTTCAGGGAGACAGTTCCATTCGGATTTATTGTAAACATCAGCCCGTGCACGAGTTCACATAGGGTGTGTTAACACCACGTGGGTCTATGGTCTTGTTTTGAAATAGAGATTGGCACTGGAATTATTTGTGATCAAGTGACATTGATAAGTACCTCAAAACTTAGCAAACAGCAAAATTTGGGTTGAGACTGCCTGTAATGACCCTGTATGACCTTTGACCCAAACTGTGAACACACCACCTGTATTACAACTGGCCCAGAGGTGCTTCTGATAGGTGTATAGTTTGAGATATAATTTCGTTGGCCACTAGGTACGCCACTTTCCCCGTCAAAATGGCGCACCATTGGGTTGCACATAGATGCAGCTCATCACTGAACAAGCATGGCGCGCTGTGCTAATGGCCAAGAATTATTACTCAAATGATATACTTGAACATTAGAAGAAGCATTTTAATATGTTGTGGCAGAGGGAGGTGTTTAGAACACACACAAAAAATAGCGCCTAGAGTAGACAACAACTCTGTTTATATGTGTTGTCAAAATAGCCTACTTTTTGAATGCCTGCCATTAAATGAAATACTATATGAAACTATTTACCCTCAATTTTAATCAAATTTAATTAAATATTGGCTTTTTTTAATAAATAAACTTAATTTTAATTTTTTTCCCCAGGAGTGCATTAACCTGAAATGGCTACAAGCCAACCCAGTTACTCTGACTCAACTCTAATGAAATCAGATTTAGAACTTCATGATTTTGCGGGACTGTAATGGTGGTGATGTCTATCGCATAACATGGAACTCGCAAACAAGGGGAAAATAAGCCGCAGCCAAACTAATACCTATTCATTAAAGGAAAAACAAATATGAACAACTGTTCAATGAACTCAACTACCACCAGAAACTCAACACCCCAATATCAATTGGTATTACGGGCAAGGTTTGTCACATCCACCAAGGTGATATAGTTTACAGAATATGGTCAGCCAGAGGTTCTCTTTCCGACTACCTCAAAGAAGTAACATCACTTCCTCCAAGACTCAAAGTACATGGGCCATTGAAGCAGCGCGTGTTGTCCAGTATTTCAGAGAGAACAACTCTTGCACGGGACATTAAAATCGGGCAATATTTTTGATAAACGGCTGCTAACACATTGAGATTGCGATTTTGGGACTGCAAAATATCTTGAAAGAACCCAAAAAACCTCCACTCCCAAAGGAACCATAGCATGGATTCCTCCAGAAGCCTTCACAGAAAATATTCTGTCTCCTAAGGCTGATATCTTTGCTTTTGGGATGATGCTTTGGGAGATGGAGACATGTGAAGAACCATATAGAGGTCAATACATACTGCAGATCATTTCTAATGTTGGGACTCACGATATACGACCAGAGATTCCCCAGAGCTGCTCTGCTGCAATTAGAGATCTGATAAAGAGATGTTGGGACAAAGATCGGAGTAAACGTCCAGAAGCTGAAGAGATAATACATGATCTGGAATCAATTTATGGATCGAGTCTTCCCAGTGCCTCTGATCAGATGACAGACACTACACCAATGAGTGGGACTGACGAAGGTAATCAATCACAATTTTTAATTTCCAATCTTTAAAACATGTACAAGACCAACTATAATCACGTATGTGTACAGATATGTTGTTGCAATGGCGATTCCAATGAGCTCATGCCAATGTGCGATTAATGATTGTTTAACACATTAATGACTGAATGCTGCTGTTTGTTCTGTACATGCATATAGCCAGATTGTGCACACATGCAGAGGGAGCATGTGCACCAGGGTCTAATAAAGGAAAAAAGAAGGAGGAGGCATTGAAATAAGGTTCAAATTGAAACAAAAACCAAAAAACATATTTTTCGCCCCATGGAACCCCCTAAAGTTGTGGTTTGGATTGTCCCCTGGATGCGCACCCCAGCAGAATCTGCACACCGGGGTGCAGGATCCTGGCTACGCACATGTTCTGAGTACAAATTTACCAAGAATCAATGCAAAGTGTTCAGTTTGACGGTAAATAATTACACAAGCCATGCATGGGGCCAGTTTCATTTTGAGCTACAGAGTGCATTGATTGTTGTAAAGGCACAAAACAATATTCAGACATTACTTTCGTAAGGAATGGATTGTTGCAATTTTTGTTGTTTTTTTGAAGCAATAATACAGGAAATGGAATTAATATCTGCAACAAGTCTTCCCGGTGCCTCCAATCAGATGACAGATACTACACCAATGGGAAGAGAAGTTGAAGATATAACACAGCAACTGGAATCAACATATGGGACAAGAGTACCTGGTGCCTCCAATCAGATAACATATACTACACCAATGATTGGGACTGACGAAGGTAATCAATCAAAATCGTTATTTCCAAATCATTAAAACATACACACTATAATCACGTATGTGTACAGATAACATGTTGTTGCAATGGCGATTCCAATGAGCTCATGCCAATGGGGGATTAATGATTGTATACTTAACACGTTAATGACTGAATGCTGCTGCTTGTTCTGTATGCATATAGCCAGAGGGTGCAGAAGGCGCATGTGCACCAGGGTCTGAAAAAAGAAGAGTGATTGAAATAAAAATTGAAACAAAAACCCCAAAACACACATTTTTCACCCCATGGAACCCCCTAAAGTTGTGTTTTGGATTGGTCCCCTGGATGCGCACCCCAGCAGGATCTGCACACCGGGGTGCAGGATCCTGGCTACGCACATGTTCTGAGTACAAATTTACCAAGAATCAATGCAAAGTGTTCAGTTTGACGGTAAATAATTACACAAGCCATGCATGGGGCCAGTTTCATTTTGAGCTACAGAGTGCATTGATTGTTGTAAAGGCACGAAAACAATATTCAGACATTACTTTCACAAGGAATGGATTGTCACACTGTTTTTTTTCTAATATGACAAAGATTGGAAGAATTTCCAGAAGTTGAAGAGATAATACAGGAATTAAAATTATTATCTGTAACGAGTCTTCCCGGTGCCTCCAATCAGATGATAGATTCAACACCAATGGGAAGAGAAGTTGAAGATATAACACAGCAACTGGAATCAACATATGAGACAAGTCTACCCGGTGCCTCCAATCAGATGACATATACTATACCTATGGGTAGGACTGACGAAGGTAATCAGTAACAATTTTTATTTCTAAATTGTTAAAACATACACACATCAATAATGAGATTGACTAAAATCACATAGGCATAACATATGGTTGTGATGGCAAATACAATGGGTCATACCAATTGAAGGATGAGTGGATGCTGCTTGTTATGGAAGCATTACCAAATTTCAAAAATCACATTTCAGTTTCACACTGAATAATGGCACAAGCCACACAGGAGGAAGTTTCATTATGAGCATGTCAAACTGATGTGAGTGCATTGATTCTTGTCAATGAACAAAAAAAAAACATATCAGACTGAACAAACTACAATTTCTTATGGGTTAACAAGGATGATAATTATTTATTCATAATCTCGTATATAGGTGAGTGTATTGGCTGGTTCCAATCAAATATCATGCTGTTGTAACGACGCTAATGTCAGCGCAGGTCAATGATATCTTATAATGACCGCTAGGGGGATGCCCGTTTCAGGATATGAAGTTTTCATCTTGATAGATTGGCCTTCACTCCAAAACCCCATCTGTACTAGTGTCGCGCCGATATTTCAATCCGTTTTGATGTGAGAGCTAAAAATGTGATATTGTAATCCCATGATGTATACTGTGTAAAATTACTCTTGGTCGACTCACAATGGGTGCACCTTTTCGCTCATAACTTCCAAACCAAACATCCTTTGGCTCTAAGATTTCACAGGGTAAATGAGAAAAAGTTGTAGCTTTCTTCCGATACAAAATTTTGACCGCTTCCGTAAAATCTGAGGCCCTGGGGACGAGGCTTTAACGATCGGACCATGGACCTTTAAAATACGCTTTTTATAATGACTTCCACATACCACGTTTCCACCATTACAACTTGGACACACACATCAAATATGTGCATGCTGCCTTGTATAAAAACATTTTCTATTTTAAAAAAATATAAAAAACAACCAAGCGCTGGGGTTCGTGATTGGTAAACAAGACAAGCGGTTCTTGAACCACAAGTGTCACCTGCTTTCGTGATCCACCTTTCCTTCACTATTTTGACCTTTTGGATCCTGTGTTTGACCTTTTGACCACAGCGTACAAGATGCTCAATCAGTTAAGCGCTCGACTCAAGTGTATGCTCATCCCATGCGTATAGGCATGCGTTCGAGCCCTGTGAGATTCAGCTGTCCTTGTAATTTCCCTGGACAAGAAATTAACCGCTTGTTGTCTCGATTTACCCATGCGATATTTGGGAACCGGTCCCGGCTGCGATGGTTATCTCGATGTATGTGTTGCCGATGAGGGAAAGCGCTGATCCCGATCTGCGGCATCACTTGAAATGATGCTAAATGGTTATGGTTTATGGTTGGGCCACAGTGATCAGCGACCATGTGTGAAAGCTTAGAGGCCAATTAGCATAAGGCGCTATAAAATATGCTATTATTATTATTATTATATGATATGAAGGTTCCCAAGGTGCATCTATGATCCATGTTCTGTAGTATTTGCTTCTACTTCTCGATAAAGGACCAATTTGATGTTCTCATATTTTATAACTTGCCCTCATAATCTTTGACCCTTGATACATGATCCTTGACCTCATTATATATGAATGTTCCCCAAGGGGTATCTATATCAAAGTTGTGTACCTATTGGACTTTTACTCTCAATGAAGCAATTTGATGTTTTCAGCCCATTTTATAACTTTGACTTCATGCGACCTTTGACCTTGGGATGTTACCGAACCTCATATGACGGTTAGAAAGTGTCATCTATATCCAAGCCTCTGTGCTATTGGACTTTACTATTTGAATGATACCAATTTGTGTTCAGCCCATTTTATAACTTGACATCATAGACCTTGACCTTGGTGATATGAACCTGACCGCATTACCATATGGAGGTTCACAAGGGGCCATCTCTGACCCCTTTTCTGTAGCAATGGACGTTGGTTCTGGATGAGAAAAACTTTTTTCAGAAACTTCAAAACACTTGAAAAACGACACAGGCACACGGGGCAGACAGAAATTCAGGACTGGTAGGTGTCGCCTCCTTCAATTCTTGCAGGCGACCAAAAAAGAAACAATGGATGTTCAAGTGCGTACACGGAAAGATATGAAGGCAAGAAATAAGATGAATGCGAAAGTCAAAAGCCAGACCATTTCTACTATGAAATACTAGGGAAAGTGAAAATTTATTAATTTAATTATTTATCAATTTCAATGGGTATGAATGAGTTAATTAACAACCTTGCACTAGCTCCATAAATAGGTGCATTCTGTAGGATTGTGAAATTCAATTGGTATCATCTGGGCTGAGGCTTGATAACAATGATCCGATCCACTTCTAATATAAACGATGACGTCACCTAGAAACGATAACAAGAGTTTCCAGGAGTTACAAGTGGATCAGATTTTCCTTAATTGTGATCAAGTTCATCAGCAAGATGGCAAAACGCTAAGAATGTGAGTGAAATTTTCTTGATTGTCAAACAAAATGATTACCAATTTGCACTAGTGTTTTGTTTTTTTGGCCATAGTAAATCATGCAGGATTTGGTTTGGTCATTAAATTTCCCTCGTGGTGTATTCCTCGGGACCCAACCAAATCCCTCCGATTTTTAAACGAGAGCATCAATGATGCATAGGGGACCCACTTGTATGGTGAACTGCAAATATCTCTGGAGAGCAAGCACGAGACCCTGAACAACTTAGATATCAAGATGACATAAAATAGCTTGGCAAAATAGAAAAGTCGTGTAGTACAAGTATTGGGTTCAACATGAAACCGAGGGTGCTCTTCTTCAATGGGGTAAAAATACATTCCTGTCATAATTATTTTTTGAAAATTACATTGCCTCTTTTTAATCCAATTATAATTATTAACCATTTTCAGAAAATCATATAAGCCCCTTTAAATTGGGAATGATCATCTTTAATTGGTTAAATTGAGGAATGGCCTGGTAATTGGTAAATGGAGGAATAGCCTTTTATAAAAGTAAATTAAGAATGTCCTTTCATTGGTAAACAAGGCGGTTCTCGAACCACAAGGTCCCCCGCCCCAAGCAGTGTAAAGGAACAGAAGCACAATTTTAAGATCTCAGGGAAGATTGTGATGGCCCCACCCGTTTCATCCTCCTACCACATTAAGTGATATGACCTCTCATGACCTTAAATGACCCACATGACCTTCAAATGACCTTCCAAATTGTCAGCACTGAATGTTGACCACACCCACCAAGTTTATCCTACAACCACGATTAGTGATTTGACCTTAAAGACCCCACATTAACCTTGAAATGACCATCAAAATTTTTTGGCAGTGAATGTGACCACGACACTAATTTTCACCCTCAACCACATGTTAAGTGATTGACCTTGGATGACCCCGCATTTGACTTAAATGACCTTAAAAATTTGTCGGCACTGAACGTTGACAACACCCACCAAACCTATCAAGTTTCATCACCCTACAACCATTTGCAGTGATTTTACCTTGGATGACCCTCATGACCTTTCCACATGACCTTTAAAGTTTAGGCACGGAATGTTGATCCCACACCACCAATTTTCACCCTCCAACCCACATGTTACTTGATTTGACCGTGATGGACCTCAGATGACCTTAAAGACCTTAAAGTTTTTGGTACGGGAATTGGGGGGGGGATGAACACACCTACCAATTTTCATCCCTCCTACCACATGGTTAAGTGATTTGACCTTAGATGACCTCGGATGACCTTGAAAATGACCTTCAATTGTGGGTACTGAATGTTGACCACACCCACCAATTTTCATTCTCCTACCACATGTGAAGTGATTTGACCTTGGCTGACCTCGTAGGACCTTCAAATTTTCGGCAACTAAATGATTGACCACACCCACAAAGTTTGGTCATCCTACCACAACAGAAGGTTTATAGCAATTTAAACTCCATTTTTTTTAAATAATACAACTTTTTATATGACCTTTGACCAATGCCACATGACCTTTCTCCGAACTCATCCACAGCCTACTTGAGTGACATCTATGCGTGAAAAAGATGGAACCCATACTTGCTCCAATCAAACAGATATCGTGTTGACATGTTTATTATAGTGATTTAGCCCTATTTGGCCCATATTTGACCCTATTTTGACCACATTGACCTTTGACCATGCCACGTGACCCACTTTGATCCCACCCACCGCGTACTCGAGAGACATCTCTGTTGCGAAGGATGGGCACCCACACTTTCTTTGTTCCAACGATATCGCGCGGGACACACACACACACGCACACACGGACGGGGAGCATTTCTATAGTCCCCCTTCGCCAACATAAGTTGGCAGGGGACCAATGAAGAATGGCCCTTTAATTGGTAAATGAAGGATGGCACTTTTAATTTTAAATAAATTTGCATTACCCTTTCCAAGTTAAATGATGGTGAAGGGCCCTTGGGCTAATGGAGGAAAGCCCTTTAATCGGTAACTGAGAAATGGTCTGAATGGCCCTTTATTGGTAAATGGAAGGAATGGCCCTTTAATTGGTAAATGGAGAGGCATGGCCCTTTAAATTGGTAAATGGAGGAATGGCCCTTTATTGGTAAATTGATTAATGGATCTTTAATTGGTAAATTTGATTGAATGGAAGTGCCCTTTAAAAAGGTAATAATGGAATGGCCTTTTAAAAGATACAAGGTGGTCACCCGGCTTTCCTGATTTACCCCACCAAAGAACTATAAAGCATAACTCTCAAATGAAACGCCTATCCCAATCTCACAAACAGAAACGTCTAAAAACAACTAATCATTGGTGGAACTCCATCCATAACTCCACCCAAACCCAAAAAAAACCTCATAAAACATAACTCATCAATATAAGGCCAAACGCGCAAAAAAACCTCTAAAACATTATGAATGGTTGATGAACTCCATCATTTTGGTTTTAAAACTCACCCAAAGGACTTTAAAAACATAAATCATCAATGAACTTCATTCATATCTCACTAACAAAATAACTCATTGATGGCTCCATTTATTAATTACTTATAAAGAACATAAACTCATCAATGAAACCAATCCCATAATCACCAAAACAACAAAAAACACTCTCAAACATAATCATTCAATGAAACTCCATAAGGTTTGAAAAATTGCATATGCCCCTTTAATTCAATTGAGGGTTGTTTTTCCTCAAATGATTGTAAAAGTACTTCCCATATAACAAAATCAAAACACTTTTTTTTCAAAAAATATTACCTCACCAACAAATAAAAGGATTGGTCCAGGCTTACAGACCACGTGGACCTGTTTATTATATTATATAATGTTTTTTTTAATTTTTCTTTTTTTATAATTGCATGTTTTTTCTGCTGAATCTGAATCCGATAGATTGGGCCCGATGAAAAACCTTGAGCATTTTCGAAGAACGCAAAAAATATAAAATGGACACCAAACACTAAAATTTATCTGTTATTGCTCAAAGTTGTATTTTTTGTGCCTGTCAGTCAAAAACACCCATTGTGACCAATTTAAAATATGATCATTAACACCTAATTAAGAAATTCAATATGGCCGCCAATACAAACAATCATCTGATATATCTACTTATGACCGTTAGAATGTAATTGGTTAAGTACTTTATGCTTAGCAATCAATAGTTGATTGAGACCAATATGAATAGCTTCAATATTTGATAAACAATCAAATCACTAAACCATTAAGATGTGCTAAAAAATGGCAAAATTCATTATACATAAACCAAGAGCTTTATGTATGTTGTAATCCAATAACTCATTCAGAACAGTTATAGCAGTTAGCGATATCAAAAACGTAATCAAGTGAGGAAATATGCAAGATGCATCCTAGATGAGCGGTTCATATGGGACCTGCAAATGTCAGTCAAGTAAAAGGCCAGTAATCATTCACCCTGTTGAGGTAAATATATATATTTTATGTTTTAGTTGGTTATCACTTCTAAAATTTCCAGTTAAGGCTACCTTAAAATGTCATGAGGTTGTATCATCAAAATATCCAAATATGGATGCAACGGACGCTTTAAAACATTACCAAAACCAAGGGAACAATATCTCTAGACTATTATGAGCGGATTTTTTCGTCGCTTAGTAAATGCCATTGCCAGCCATATGGGATACCATTTTGGGTTGAATCTTGCTGTATCGATTGCCCCGATTACCTAATAATATGTAAATTGATCTGGTTGACTTACAAAATTCAGGGACTAGTTAGGACACATTTATCAATTAGCGGCATTTAGAGTATCGGAGGCCATATTGGATGCTAAATGAATGAGGGAATTTATAATCACATTTTAAAAATATTTCTTATGGTTGTAATTACTTTCTTGACTGCCAAAAAAACACCAGGGTAGATCCAAATTCAAATGCAATCAAAGGTAGATCACGATCAGACACTTTCTTGTAGTGGCGGCCATATTGAATTGATTTGATTGCGTGGTTACAAAATCATATGTTATTGGTCACAATGAATGTTTTAACGAGGACAGGTTTGTGAAAATTACAAATTTTGATTTTGAACAACATCTGAATGTTTTGTTTTTGGTGGCATGGTTGAGTTTTTGCGTTTCTACAAAAAAAAATTGACTCCAAGTTTCTCGTTGGCATCCATCGGATTCCGAATACGCATCAACAAAGGTCTAGAAACCGTGAAAAACATTATATATATCATCAAAAACAAGGTTGGTATAGTAGTATCAATGAGTCTGTTAGCCTGGGACTAATAACTCTAAAAAACAACTAAGGATGGAACGTCATCCATATCCAACCAAACATAACAAAAAACCCTCTAAAATTATAACTCATTGAACTCCATACTAACTGCACAATGCTTTAAGTTGTAAGCTTAACCCTTGGGAGCGCTCTTCCTCAAATGATTCGAAAAAAATCCATTCCTTTAACACGAGAGCATCAACGATACATGTAAACCCCTGCTTATGATACAGCAGATATTTACAGCCTCTCCTGTCTCAAACAGTTAAAGTACCCTCTTTGGAAATTACAAAAAAACCCAAATAGGTGTGACATGATACATCTTCAAAGGCACAGTCTTAGCTTACAAACTGCCGGTGTTGTTCAAAATGTTTGTTGTAATCTGAGGATGTTAGTGAACAACGATGAGTCGGCGTGGAAGGTAAATTTTGTGAAAACACTCCATGGACTCAATGATTGATAATCTCTACACAGGTCTGTTAGACTGTAATTCGTCACCATTTTCATTGATTTTTCATTGTATAACAGAAATCCCAGGTGAAAATCGTTTTTTGTTAAAAACTGAATACAAAACAGAATTGGACATTTTGTAAAACGGTAAACATGGTCTCTTATGACAGGACATACAAAGTTGGGTACCAAAACATTCCAAGAGGTTTCACTGCACTTTCTCCAAGAACAAGTGAAAAATCAAATAGGTAGTAGGAAATTATATGTTTCTATATGATACTATGACGATAAAATACAGGTGAAAAGGACATTATGATCTCTATTTAATAGGCTATAGTATAGTTCACTTTCTTTTTACCACATCTGTCTTTGCTACATCAAAGAAGATAAATAATATTAAATATCGTCTTAAGGCCTGATCCTAGTTTGTGACATAAATATGAGAGTATTCACTATCTGTTATACTGTTATAAGGTTTCAAAAACAAATTATGTTTCACTATAAACAAATGTTTGGATTGAGGCAAGAAAGGTTAGGCCCAACATACTTTTTCTGACTAAATCATTGTTCAGCTAATAACTCCCACAAAGTAAGAGTCCTACGAGTAAGAGCGGCAAATGAATTGAAATATATAAATAATTTATATTAAATATTAAGTATGTATAAAAGTTGAAAACAAGTATGCGTCAAGTCCCAGGGTCAGTGAAATACTGAAAGTTCACTCTGGGATGAAGATATTGTCCCAGGTGTGACTATACCCCATATAAGCCATGTCCAAATCAGGGACCACCTTAAATGTAATTGGAGAGAGTGCTAATTGAGTATATACCATAACTATCATTTAGCTAGATAATATGAAATTTTACTGCAAAGTTTTTGAATTACAGCTATTGGAAATTGGCCCTCTCTCAAAAGCAATGTGACTGTTAAATTTGAATTAGCAAGGTATGTATCAAGATCAATTCTTTTGTCCTTGATGGTATGAAGCTAATTCCAACCCAGAATAAACAATTTGAGCCCTTTAACTTTCACACAGAATGTGGGGACATTTATTGTGGTAAATGGCTTAAAGCTGGTTTGAGTTTAATAATGAGATATGATTAAATTAATAAATATTTTAAGTTATAACATTATGATAATAAGAAGGCCTACTGAAATTTTTCAAATATGATATGTTTTAAAAAGTTTGTTCCAATTTTCCATCTTCAGAGGTGAGTGAGGAAGTTCTGTTGACCCTAGTGTAAAATAAACACAAAATTGCAAGAGGACACTGATTGACACAAAACATGAGGCTGATGCATCAAGGCTAGCTTTATACAACAAAGCAGCTTGACAAGTGGATAAGGGAAAATCCAAATTTGCTATTCTCAATTTCTCTTACCCATTCATAATACCACACATCCAACGGAGCTTGTATGGACACGTCACGAACAAATTCAACCAATTTGTTTGTTAGACCCTAAACTTGGCTTTCCCAACATCATCGATCTTCTTACATCGCAAACTCCCCATCCTCACTTATTGTGCGGTCGCCGTTTATTTAACCCATCAACTTGGTACCATAATTTCTTCCTGCCATTACCCTCTCACTTATTATAGCCAAACGAAAAAGCTCATTATTTTCCCACGTATCCAAAACACACATGCGAAATTTCAAGGCAATACGATATAAGCTAAACAAGCGTTAGTTAACAAAACCATTGGCTTCAAACCCCAGTTACTATGGACCCACGAATGAAGATTCGTGGGTCCAAAAACAATGACCTAAAAAACTCGGGACGGGTAATAATTAACTTCATAAATTTCCCCCCAGAGAGAGAAGCCCGTGCACACAAGCTCTGACAAAAAAATGCATGTGAGCAGCAGAATTTGTACCGGTAACATTCTGCACCACAGGCAACATTCTAACCACCAAATCATGAGGACTGAGTTGGGAGCAAACAGATTCAGTATATGAGTTATTAAGTTTGAAGTTGTTCATCGCATTCCTAGAGGATTGCATCTGAATGTTCCAGTGGTTTACGTGATTGATATGAACATGTACCTGGTATGCAGAAGGTTGCGGAATTGAATCCGGTCAGGAGCTCTGGGGTTTTGAGCCTACGTGTGTACCGCCCTCTCTAGAGAATGAGTAAATATTAATTCAATATTCAGGACATTACCGTCATTTATAATGAGCCAATTGCAATAGTCAATTCACTTTTTGTATCTTTTTGATTTTGTTTGTATAATGAATAGTGACCTTATTTTAAACAAATATCTTTATTGAAATGGATTATGATATCGACGAAAAAAGACAACCCATTGCTTAAACATGACACTCTATTTGTCCAGGTATCAATGCTTGCAAACGGAATAAAGCAGTTTGTGTAAAGTCAATGGCAATTTGTTTTTGTAAACAAGACCAGAGTGTCTTGGAAGCTGGTGCTTTCCTGGAATCTAAAACAAGCATGGTTGCCAAAGGATTGGCCCGGCTTTAATTACACCTGTTGGAGTGTTTGGTTATTTTATTATATTATTATTTTTTTTGGCCCATTGTCATTTTTTATTTCTTTAATGGTTTTATTTTTTTCCTGATCTTTGAAAAAAATTTGTTTTATTGTATTTTATTCTGCAATTTTTTTCTGTGATTTTAAACATATCTATTTTATTTAAATTTCTTTATTCAAATTTCTCTTTGTCAAATTGTTTTGTTTTTTTTAATTTGGAATTATTTTTTCTGAAAATGTTTGTTAATTATGCAATTGTCAAGTCACTTACAAATCAATAAGGTAAACATAAAGAGGGTTGCATCGTGGACCAAAATATTTTGGTTTCTCATGAACCATGTTTAACGATAAATTATTTTTCATGATTGACAATTGCCTAAAATTGTCATCATCAGATGTGCATATGATACAAGTCTTGTTGTTAATTAGCGTGTAAAAAAACAGTTGGTGGTGCTATCAAAAACTTGCTTGTCTGCATTGGCCTGTAAATTGTATGGAGTAATTTTTTTTTTAAAATTTTTATTTTAGCAAAGGTAACTGTTGTATGTTCTCTATTATGAGCCAAAATTATTATAAAGTGTCTTTCGGGAAAGTGGTCTTTATTTTTTTCCTGTTCTGTGGTAGTGTTGGTGTACACATCAATGCTAAACTTTGGGTTTAAAAAATTCTACATGGAAAAATAGTTTCGGAGGGGGTCTACAGAGTGCCTCCCTGTACACACCAATGGGAATGCACAAGATATATACATTTTAAAGGCCGACTCAGACGAGTTCCGATGAGGGCGCACTCCATTTTAAACAAATCATGTTTTCTGCATATAAATAATGTCTTTCCGGAACTAAATCACTGTGTGAAATAAATAAGTCTCAAAAAAAAACAAAGTTCATACAGAAAAAATCACAACTTTTTATAAAATTCCGAATCACGGAATTTGTGGTACACCGGTATCGTATGGCACGGTTGATGTGCATAAGTTATGTATGAAAAAACGAAAAATCCGATTCATCTCAAACTTTGGAATTAAGCATCCCTTTACCCATTGACTATCTTTTGATATAGATGATTATTTTTAAGTACTCTACTCTGAGTCAGCCTTAAGTGTCAAATATGCCACCTGAGTTTTGTTAAAAATGTTCGCAACTTTGCCTGAATCTAGAACATACCTACATGTAGGTCCCGTATCACCTGATAGTGTTGTTATGGACAATACTGTTTTAAAGGTCCCAGGAAATGCAAATATAATTGATGTGGTTTGTGTCAAGTATACAAGGAGAGACCAGAAAGCATTCATTTTTTGGGTTGGTGATGAAATCATTTGTGGTACAATTGATTTTTTCACCGAGACGCAATAGAAAATTTCAGGTGACGGACTTCGTCTTAGCATTTTCCACGAGTCATTCGTTAATGGCTTGTGGTGGTGTCTGTAAGGATTATTCAACTGAGTAAGCAGATCCGGGGCCGGTGTATCCATGAAACGGACGCTCCTAAAATGGGTTCTGCTACATGTTGAGACTGGGGGCAGGGTCAGATGGAATAAGGTCAGGGGTTTACAAAAAACTCTTATTCGACACTGACGGACAATGTCATGTACAGTTGTGAATCTCTGTACACGAGACCGACGGATTAACGTCCCTCCGAAGGACGGGATGCTTTCACGATTCATTTGCCGAAGTCCAAGTGAATCGTGGAGGAGATGGGTATTCTGTATTTAATCAATCGCTCCATTACGATTAAAACCAGAATTGAGCACGCCGAATATCCAAGCAAGTGACCCAACCAGGCCCCCTGGATTCGATAACCGGGAATTTTGTAAATTTGCGCCACAGGCAATCACCCTAACCGCTAGGCCACAGCTCTACCCCCAGTGACTGGTGTGGAATCTATTCATGACATGCTGATAATCAATAGTTTCACAAAAAGCTGTCACTGGTAGTGTGTTCTTTTTTCTGGCCCTGTTTATGTACACAGCCTGTTTGGACCCCATGCAAATTGTCTCTTATTTTAGAGCAATTTAGTAAGCAGAGTTGACGGCACAATTTTGACAACTGTTATAGCTAGGACATGCAGGAGATATTACCTCGCAAAAATCAGAACAAAAATCCATGACGGGAATCTTGCACATACGGGCCTACCAAAGGTCATGATTGTATTGTATAGCACCCTCCAGATATGCCCATTCTCCTAAAGAGACGTGTGTTAAACCAGATTTGTAAAGAAAATCATATTTGCCCACAATGAAATTTCGTATATAAAATTTACACAGGAGGGAGGAGTCAGTCGGTAGGAAAATACTCAAATTAGTTGCTCAAAAGTGTGTCGCCGTTGATGTTTCTGGTTTTATTAGTTTTGTCATAATTAAATGAGACCTTCAAAACAGCTGTGATGCAAATGGGATACCCCACAAAGATTGGAGTAGGCTTATCATCTCATTTTCCTGAGAGTTAAAGGGATTAAGCAGTGATTTGCTAATCCGAAACATCAAAACAAAATCATCAAAATTAATATTTTTATATTTTTGTTTTTACTGGCACGGTTATACATACATATCAAGAATTCTGACTTGAGATCAAAAAAACTTTTCCCGCTGTATATCACAAATTCAGCGTGATTGTGCATTATGATCAATACAGTTTGACCCTAAACACAAACATTATTGATCTTTGGTTATTTGGTATGGTACCGCCAATCAGATGTTTAGTGCAGATTTGAGGATGCTTGTCACTGTATGTCTATTTGGGGAGAGCGGTATGACAAATTTCCTCAAATATTTTTAATTTTATGGTGTTTTTTTGTGTTTTTTTGTTCTTACATTATAGTAGTTATATGTAATTGTAAACACTTATCCATGATTTATATAGTTAAAAAAAGCAATCCCACATTTTTTTTGATTGTCTCAGGCATTATCGCTGCTAATCCCTTTAACACAGACACCTGATCTTGCAGAGCTGCTTCCACAGCGAAAAATTAACACCCCACACATTAAAAGTGATGAATTTGGCATTTTTGCAAAAGAATAACATGGTGGATGATATTTATTTCATAACACATCATTGCCATGACAAAATCAGTGCAAAATACACCCTCATATTTGCTTGCCTCATACAAAACAGTTGTAAATAATAATATTTCTGTGCTTTATTAAGGAGAACTATGCATGGTATTTATTGCTTTAACTTGACAAAAATGTACTAGATGGATATAAGCAAAGCACCTGGGGGGGGGGGGGGGCGGGGGGGGGGGAAAGAATCATTGATAAGTAAGAAATGATGAACAGTACCCTCCAATCAGAAGTCCCAAAGTATGGTGCCCTTAGTGCTCCCAAACAATGAATGTTACAACCCTGACTAGGATTGAACTGGGTAATCAACTCATCAATGGTTGGTTTTTGGACCTTATCACTTTTGCAGATTTTGCCTGCTTTAGATTTTAATCAATTTCAAAAAAAGTAAAAAAACCCTTATTTTTTTCATTTTTATCTGCAAAATATTTTGGATGACTTCTATTCATATGATTGCTATAGCTACTAAAAAATGGGTGTGTTTTGGGTTCACAGGAAATATCCTGTACAGTACTCTATGGGCTATTGAAATATTACACACCAATTACCACTCACATTATGTGGTTATGTTGGTTTCCACTGAAATTCTAAATTAATTAAGAGTTATTTCAGAATGCCTTTCCTATAAAAACACAGAAAAGTAAAAATTTTAACTGGCTGGGACACCTGTGAAGCTAGGTATTTTCTTTTAAACTTTACATGACATATTCACACTGGACTAGTTATTAAAAGCTTGTGTAAATTGATTGTGTAGTATCTCAGGCAATCTCTCATTATTTTAGCATTAACATTTCGCTGAGGGTTTTAAGTGCTAGTGTTCAGTACAAGTGTCTCAGTTTGTATAGTGTGCACACTGCATTATAAGAATGAGCCTGGTAATAGAATAGCAGTGATTGAATCATCACAATCATTTTTTCATTTTATAATGGAATATTTTAATATTTGCTCTTTAATCCATGTAGGTGCAGTGGCCGCTACAAGCAGGAAATAAAGATTAAGTATGTGTGAGGGGAATGCCATTTGGGTTGACATTCACACTGGCTGTCTGTCAGAGGGCGTGGGAAGGTGTCTGAGGTGACTACCAGCGGGATCAACTGGTATACATTTCACATCCGATTGAGTGGAAATGGGAAGGCGATAAAGGTTTTTTGTGCAGTGAGTGATGAATCTATGCCTAAAGCATACGGGGTATATGTGATAACAAACCTTATGTGTATCAAGAACCATGTCACGAGGCAACACAAACAGGTAAAAAAACAAAACCATGGTGATGAGGTAAACATGGTGTCTATATGCACTAATGACGCCACTGCTGTCATTGTTGAATTACTTTAGGTAACACATTAGTGGGTTTGTAGTTGCCCGAATTTCACCAATTCAGTCACTGTACAAACCAGTGTACACATGTCATTCAGCATCACCAATGCGATTACTTGCTGGTCTAATGGAGACAATGAGATGTTTAGTGAACAACGAATGAGTCGGCGTGGAAGGTCAACTTTTGTGAACACTCCATGACTCAATGATTGATAATCTCTACACAGGTATGTTAGACTGTAATATAGTCATTTTCATTGATTTTTCATGTTAACAGAAAATCAGGTGAAAATCGTTTTTTGTAAAACTGAATACAAAACAGAATTGGACTTTTGTAAAACGGTAAACATTGGTCTCTACATGCCAGGACATACAAAGTTGGGTACAAAAAACATTCACAGAGTTTCACTGCAACTTCTCCAAGAACAAGTGAAAAATCAAATAGGTAGTAGAAATTATATGTTTCTTATATGATATGACGATAAAATACAGTGTGAAAAGACAATTGACTCTCTATTAATAGGCTATATAGTCACTTGTCTTTTTACAAAATCTTATTTGCTACATCAAAGAAGATAAATAATTTAAATAGTCTAAGGGCCTGATCATAGTTTTTGTGACATATATACCGAGTATTCACTATCTGTTATATTTATATAATGTTTCAAAAACAAATTATGTTTCTACATATAACAAATGTTTGTTGAGGAAAGGTAGGCCCTACATACTTTTTCTGACTAAAGCATTGTTCAGCTAATAACTCCCACAACTAAGAGTCCTAAGAAGATGCAAATGACTTGAAATATATAAATAACCACTGCTAGTTGAAAGTCTAAAAGTTGAAACCAAGTATGGTCAAGTCCCAGGGTCAAGTGAATACTGAAAGTTCACTCTGGGATGAAGATATTTGTCCCAGGTTTACTATACCCCTATATAGCCATGTCCAAATCAGGGACAACCTTAAATGTGAATTGGAGAGTGCTAATTGAAGTTATACCATAACTATCATTTAGCTAGATAATATGAAATTTACTGCCAAGTGATTACCAGCTATTGGAATTGGCCTCTCTCAAGAGCAATGTGACTGTTAAATTTGAATTAGCAAGTATGTTATCAAGATCAATTCATTTTGTCCTTGGTATGAAGCTCTTCCAAACCAGAATAACAATTTTTGCAGCCCTTTAACTTTCACATAGAATGTGGGGAAATTTATTGTGGTAAATGGCTAAAGCTTGAGTTCTAATAATGAGATATGATTAAATTAATAAATATTTTAAGTTATAACATTATGATTATTAAGAAGGCCTACTTGAAATTTTTAAATATAGATATGTTTAAAAATAGTTTGTTTAAATATTCCCTCTTCCAGAGGTAGAGTGAGTGAAGTCTGTGACCCTAGTGTAAATAAACACAATTGCAAGGACACTGATTGACACAAAACATTAGGCTGATGCATCAAGGCTAGCTTTATACAACATAGCAGCTTGGACAAGTGATAAGGGGATCAAATTTGCTATTCTCAATTTCTTTCTTACCCATTCATAATACACACATCCAAACGGAGCTGTATGACACGTCACGAACCAAATTCAACCAATTTGTTTGTTTAGACCCTAAACTTGGCTTTCACAACCTTATTATCGCCAAACGAAAACGCTGCATTATTTTCCCACGTCATCCAAACACACATGCGAAATTTCAAGACAATACGATAAAGATAAACAAGCAGTTAACAAAACCATTGGCTTCAACACCCCAGTACTATGGACCCACGAACGAAGATTCGTGGGTCCAAAAACAATGACCTAAAAAACTCGGGCACGGTAATAATTAACTTCTAAATTTCCCCCCAGAGAAGCCCGTGCACACAAGCTCTGAAAAAAAATGCATGTGCTGCAGCAGAATTTGTACCGGTAACCTTCTGCACACAGGCAGACATTCATATACCACCAAATCATGAGGACTGAGTTGGGAGCAAACAGATTCAGTCTATGAGTATTAAGTTTGAAGTGTTCATCGCATTCCTAGAGGATTGCATCTGAATGTTCCAGTGGTTTACGTGATATGAACATGTACCTGGTATGCAGAAGGTTGCTGAATTGAATCCGGTCAGGAGCTCATGGGTTTTTTAGAGCCTCCGTGTACCGCCCTCTCTAGAGAATGAGTAAATATTAATTCAATATTCAGACATTACCTTCATTTATAATGCAATGCAATAGTCAATTCACTTTTTGTATCTTTTTTATTTTTTTTTTATAAATGAATAGTGACCTTACTTTTAAACAAATATCTTTGAAATGGCTTATGATATTCGACGAAAAGAAACCCATTGCTTTACATGCATCTTATTCTGTCATGTATCAATGCAACGGAATAAAGAGTGTGTAAAGTCAATGGCCATTTTGTTTTGTAACAAGACCAGAGTGTCTTGGAAGCTGCTGATTTCCTGAATCTAAAACAAGCAGTTGCCAAGTTGGCCCGGCTAATACTACCTGTTGGAGTTTTTGTTTATTTTTATTAATATTATTATTTTTTTTTTTTTGCAATTGTCATTTTTTATTTCTTTTAATTTTGTTTTATTTTTTTCCTGATTTTTGAAAAAAATTTGTTATTTGTATTTTATTCTGCAATTTTTTTTCTGTGATTTTTTAAACATATCTATTTTATTTAAATTTCTTTATTCAAATTTCTCTTTTTTCAAATTGTTTTTGTTTTATTTTTAATTTGGAATTATTTTTTTCTGAAATTGTTTGTCTAATTATGCAATTGCCAATTCAATTAAATCAATTAAGTGTAAAAGAGGGTTGCATGTGGACCAAATATTTTGGTTTTCATGCACCATGTTTTAACGCTAAATTATTTTTTCCCCTGATTTGATTCAATTGCCTAAATATCAGATGTGCATATGATACAAGTCTTGTTGTTAATTAGCGTAAAAAAACAGTTTGGTGGTGCTATTCAAAACTTGCTTTGTCCTGCCTTGGCCTGTAAATTGTATTGGAGTAACTTTTTTTTTTTAAATTTTTATTTTAGCAAATGTAAATGTATTTATGTTCTTCTATTATGAGCCATAAATTATTATAAAGTGTCTTTCGGGAAAGTGGTCTTTATTTTTTTCCTGTTATGTGGTAGTGTTGATGTACCACATCAATGACTAAACTTTGGGTAAAAAATTCTAATGGAAAAATAGTTTTCGGAGGGGGTCTACATGAGTGCCTCCCTTACACACCAACAGGAATGCACAAGATATTATACATTTAAAGGCCGACTCAGAGATTTCCCGATGAGGGCGCACTCCATTTTCAAACAAATCATGTTTTTTGCATATACATAATGCTTGTCCTTATACTAATCACTGTGTGAAATAACTAAGCTCAAAACAAAGTCCTTCATACAGAAAATCACAACTTTGTTATAAAATTCCGGATCCGGAATTTGTGTTACACACGGTATCGTATGGCACTGTTGTACTGTGCATAAATGTTTACTGTATGAAAAAACGAAAAATCCGATTCATCTCAAACTTTGGAATTAAGCATTTTACTTGACTATCTTTTGCTCTAGATGATTATTTTTAATTACTCTACTCTGAGTCAGCCTTTAAGTGTCAAATATGCCACCTGAGTTTTGTTCAAAATGTTTCGGAAGCTGCCCCTGAATCTAGAACATACCTACATGTAGGTCCCGTATCACCTGATAGTGTTTGTTATGGACAAACTGTTTAAAGGTCCCAGGAAATGCAAATATAATTGATGTGGTTTGTGTCAAGTCTACAAGGAGGGACCAGAAAGCATTCAATATTTGGGTTGGTGATGACATCATTTGTGGTACCATTGATTTTTCAGAGAGCAATAGAAAATTCCAGGTGACGACTTCTTCTTCTTAGCATTTCCACGAGTCATTAGTAATGGCTTGTGGTGGTGTCAGGATTTATTCAACTGAGTAAGCAGATCCGGGGCCGCGTGTATCCATGAAACGGACGCTCCTAACATGGTCTGCTGCATGTTGAGACTGGGGGCAGATTGGGAATAGTCAGGGGTTTACACCCTACTCTTATTCGACACTGACTACAATGTACATGTACAGTTGTGACTCTCTGTACACAGGACCAACGTCCCCTCCGAAGGACGGGATGCTTTCACGATTCATTTGCCGAATTCCAAGTGAATCGTGGAGGAGAGCGGTATTCTGTATTTAATCAATAGCTCATATACAGATTAAATCCAGAATTGAGCACCCGAATAAATCCCAGCAAGTGACCCCACCAGGATTCGAACCCGGGATTTTTGTTAAATTTGCGCCACAGGCAAGCAACCTAACCACTAGGCCACGCTCTCCCACCAAGTGACTGGTGTGAATCTATTCATGACACTGACTGATAATCAATAGTTTCACAAAAGATGTCACTGGTAGTGTGTTCTTTTTTATGGCCCTGTTTATTGCACAGCTGTTTGACCCCATGCAAATTGTCTCTTTTATTTTAAGAGCAATTTTAAGCAGTGACGGCACAATTTTGACAACTGTTATAGCTAGGGACATGCAAGAGCTATTACCTCTGCAAAAATCAGAAAAATCCATGCGGGAATCTTGCCATACTGGCCTACAAAGGTCATGATTTGTATGTTATAGCACCCTCCATATGCCCATTCTCCATAAAGAGACGTGTTAAACCAGATTTTAAAGAAAAATCATATTTGCCCACAATGATATTTCGTAAAATTTACACAGGAGGGAGTCAGTGGTAGAAATAATCCAAATTAGTTGTCAAAAGTGTGTCGCCGTTGATGTTTATGTTTTATTCTGGTTTTGTCATAATAAATGAGACCTTCAAACAGCTGTGATTGCAATGGAATACCCCACAAAGATTTGGAGTAGGCTTATCATCTCATTTCCTGAGATTTAAAGGGATTAGCAGTGATTTGCTAATCCGAAACATCAAAAAAATCATCAAAATTCATATTTTTATATTTTTGTTACTGGCACGGTTATACATACATATCAAAATTCTGACTTGAGATCAAAAAACCTTTCCCGCTGTATATCACAGATTTTCAGCGTGATATTGTGCATTATGATCAATACAGTTTGACAATGTTAATAATGTGATTTGATCATATACATTGCCACAAAAATCCAATATGGCTGCTCAAAAGTCCAATATGCGCTCGGAATCATTAAAATGACCTTAATTCCTCCATTATACCTATTTATGATATGCAAAATTAATGCTGAATACATAAAATATGTTCTGCAGGTTTCCAAAAGCTGTTACAATTGAACACAATCTGCAAGAATTATTTTAACACCTCTAGAATGCATTTCGAAAGCATCCAGGCACGTCAAGTGTTCTCCATATTTTGCAGTGTAGAGGCTTGTATCTAGTGTCTATATGAATGTTTTATGCTTTACACGTATGAGATATATGTATTTGGTTACTATAAACCCTTATTTGGCGTTTCTCTGTAATCGACATTTTTTATATTCAAGATGGCAGCCAATATAGCCACCTTTAAAGATATTTAAAACGTATATTATATCTTTATTATATGTAGTTACATCAACTAACTATTATTAAGGTGTAAAAGAAGGTATGGGATAAGTATTTGACAATTTGACATCCTTATCTGGCATTTTTGTTTCGTTAACACGCAAAAATGTAAAGATAGGGGCCAATATGGTTGTCTTTTTACCTTCTTTATCTGTATTGTATTTAGTTATAGTATCCAAAAAGATTATTAAAGTTTAAATTAAAGTATGAGATCTATGTCTTTGAACATTATAAACTAGCGTCTGGTATGTTTGTTTTGACAACATGCTTAAAATTCAAAATGGCGGCCAATATATTATGAATATATGACAATTTGTAGGTTTTAAAGATCTTAAAAGCAGTCATATTAGCTGCCATCTTGATTGGTAAGCATGTTAGCACACTGGAAATGCTAGATATGAGTTCCTACTGGGTATAGAGCCCAGAATTATGCCTCTATCACCAATACTTGATGAGTTATGGTCAATTGAATGATTTCGGGGCATATTGGATTTCGGGGTGGCCATATTGGATTTGATGGTAATGTTGTGATCAAATCACATCAAGAACCTGTCCAGTAGATTCCTCGTGTTTTAAAACCTGGATATAGAACATAAAATTATGGCCATTTGAATGAATTTGAGAGTGGTAGCGGCCATATTGTATTTTTAGAAAATGCCACTGCACGAAATTTTGCACACCCTCCAGAAATTATTGGCTTAGGTCCTTATAAACAAAAATCAATCGATAGAAAAAGTCTGTACTCCATTTCCACCCTGCGCCCACAATTCCTCCTGACTACTAGATGATATAAGCAAAGCACCTGGGGGGGGGGGGTAAAAGAATTCATTGATAATTACAGAAATGAACAGTACCTTCCAATCAGAAGTCCCAAAGTATGGTGCCCTTAGTGCTCCCAAACAATGAATGTTACACCCCTGACTAGGATTGACTGGGGTAATCAACTCATCAATGGTTTGTTTTTGACCTCTATCAACTTTTGCAGATTTTGCTGCTTTAGATATTTAATCAAATTTGAGATTTTTGTATCCACCTTATATTTTTCTCATTTTATCTGCAAAATATTTTGGCTGACTTCTTATTCATTATGATGCTATAGGCTAAAACATGGGTTGTTTTGGGTTACAGGAAATGATCTGTACAGTACTCTATGGGCTATTGAAATATATACACACAATTACCACTCACATTATGTGGTATGTTGGTTTCCACTGAAATTCTAAATTAAGGTTATGTCAGCAATGGCCTTTCCTATAAAACACAGAAAAGTAAATTTTAACTGGCTGGGACACCTTTGAAGCTAAGGTATTTTTCTTTCTAAACTTTACATGAGCCCAGATTCACACTGACATTATTTTATAAAAGCTTTGTGTAAATTGATTTGTGTAGATATTCTCATGCATTCTCTCATTATTTTAGCATTAACACTTTTGCTGAGTGTTTTAAGTGCTAGTGTACAGTACAAGTGTCTCAGTTTGCTATAGTGTGCACACTGCATTATAAGAATGAGCCTGGTAATATAGACATAGCATTGATTGAATCATCACAATCATTTTTTATATTATTATCATTTAATATTTTTAATATTGCTCTTTATATCCATGTAGGTTTGCAGTGGCACTACAAGCATGAAATAAACACATGTGTGTATGCATGCCATTGGGTTGACCATCAACACTTGGCTGTCTGTACAGTGGGCTGTGTGGAGGTGTATGCGGTGACTACAGAGGGATCACATCTGGCATATACACTCGCATCTCATGAGTGGAAAGGGGAGGCGATAAAAGGTGTAGCAGTGAGTGAATATATGCCTAATAGCATACTGGTTATATGTAATTACCAAAATTATGTGTATCAATACCCATGTCACGAGGCAACACAACAGGTAAAGAAATACAAGATCCATGGTGATGAGGTAAACCCATGGTGTATAGCAGCTAATGACAACACTGCTGTCATTGCATTACTTTCAGGTAACACATTAGTGGTTTGTAGTCTGCCAGATTTCACCCATCAGTCACATGTACCAACCAGTGTTGACCCATGTCATCTCAGCATCACCAATGATTACTTGCTGGTAATGGATGACCATGAGATGTTAGTGAAACCATTGAGTGACCTGAGTCAGGATTTGTGTAGGATACAGCCACCTGATGGGTGGCTATTTCCATGTGTGTCCCTTAGGAATAATGCTAGGCAGATATATGCTGGTTGTGGGCAGGTTGATGACAAGGGCTGTGTGTACAAATACACATGGGATGGGATTGGCAAGCCACAGTATGTTAACACTGGTTGTGTCATTGATGGTTTAAGGTGGGTGGGATACTTATCAGTGACATCACATGGGTTACTTGCAATAGGTGAATGTCCTCAAAATGTAAAGGTGTACAGCCTTGAATAGTCAGTTGAATAAAGCACTGTGAAATGAATTTCTGCATTTTTCCTTTTGCATTCACAGTTCAGTAACATCAGATGGGTTTTCTGTCATAAATGTTTATGGAGGCCTTGAAAGTCGATAGGCTTGATTGAATAGGGAAATTGAAAGTAGTTGGTTTAAATCATTTGTTCAATTTTTCAACTTTAAAGCCAGTATGCTGGCTGTTCTAGGTAAGGATATTTTGTCCATCCAGCTTATTATAGGTAGTTATTAATAGCCTATACACAAATGCGTCATTATTTAAAGAGACAAAACTAATGATGTAACACCACACGTGCAGAGTGAATGAGTGAGTGAGTATTAGAATTTAACAATATCTCAACACAATTGTGCAGCGGTAATTGTCCCAGTACTCCTCTATTATTATTTGTTAGGTCAATGCAATTAAGCCCTATGTGAAATTTTCAGCAAAATCGAGATGAAATGGGAGATTTCAATGCATCCATGCATGTCATATGTTGTGATTTCATAGAGGTTAGACATGCACTAATTATATTTGGCTACAGAAATGTCTTAAAAGTGAAACCGAAAGGTAATGTGGATTTGCTTAAATTCAAAATAAAAAAGAGACTGGATTTTTATTTGCTCCTATGTAAAATTAGCAATTTCACAAATTGTGTACCAAAATATTAATTTTCAGCTTAAAGGCTGACTCTGAGATTTCCCAATGAGGGCGCACTCAATTTTCAAACAAATCATGTTTTTTGCATGTACATAATACTTGTCCATATATTAATCATTGTGTGAAATAACTAAGCTCAAAACAAAGTCCTTCATATTGAAAATCACAACTTTGTTATAAAATAGCTTAAAATTCCGGATCCGGAATTTTTGTTATACACTGTATCCTATGGCACTGTTATACTGTGCATAAATGTTTACTGCATGAAAACGGAGAAAAATTCGTTTCATCTCTAACTTTGGAATTGAACATTTTATTTTTAGGCGATTATCTTTAGTTAGTTTTCATCTTGATAGATTGGCCTTCACCCCAAAACCCCATCTGTAAAGTTTCGCGCCGATATTTCAATCGGTTTTGATGTGAGAGCCAAAAAACGTGATTTTGTAAGTCCCATAGAGCACTCTGTAAACTTAATATTGGTTGACCAAAATTGTGTACATTTTCGCTCATAACTTCCAAACCAAAAATCCTTTGGCCATAAGATTTCACAGGGTAAACGAGAAAAATAGTAGCTTTCTTCTGATACCAAAATTTTGACCACTTCCGGTAAAATCTGGGGCTTCCGGGGACGAGGCTATTAGCGATCGGGCCATGGACCTTTAAATATTTTAGATGGGGATATTTTTGATTGAAAGCTTTATATCAGTGCACAAAAAAAATTGGGGCTTTCATTGTTTTTCGATAAACCTGATATGCATCTTATTGGCCACTGTTTTGTCATTTTTGTCCCAAGACAATACAAAATCTCTTTGAGAGACAAATCTGTATGTGGGATTGAGCACACATTCAATCCTAAGGATAATAGTTTTGATGTAAAATTCTTAAACAGCTGTGAAAATGTACGCAATTTCATTGGCTGATGCCCGGGTTCGATTCGACAATTGAACCTAGGTAGTACGCGTTGCGTATCAATGTTATTTTTAGGTTGAAGCGCTCGCGTCATACCGCGTTTTGCTACGTTCGCGCGCGCCTGCCAACGTTGCATCTCGTTGCGTATGATCGTTGCGTTCAACGGGTTGTTCGATTGTTGTCACTGGGTGGTGGCAGTCCTTTCTTGTTGTATTTAAGCCGTAAAGCATCGCGAAATTGGGTTAAAGATGGGTTAAAGCCAGTATGCTGGCTGTTCTAGGTAAGGATATTTTGTCCATCCAGCTTATTATAGGTAGTTATTAATAGCCTATACACAAATGCGTCATTATTTAAAGAGACAAAACTAATGATGTAACACCACACGTGCAGAGTGAATGAGTGAGTATTAGAATTTAACAATATCTCAACACAATTGTGCAGCGGTAGCTTTTTATGGGAACTTTTTTCCCTCCTGTGAAATTTTTGGGAACTAGTCGCAAATATTTTATGTAACATGATAGAGTATCCACCAATCAAATGACAGAATATTTTTATGTGTTATATAATACATGAGGTATGATATCCACTTTGTCAAAAAGCACTAATATCATGACTGACAATAGAATTTAGATATTGTCAGGCTTCATCACTTTTCGTATGCTGTCTCTACCTACCTGAAACAAAATATATTTGTCTGCCGTGAAGAGCCCAAAGTTTCCCTGATACTTAAATCCATCAAAGGCCGAATTGAACAAATCTGTGGTGAAAGTAGACACCATACAACAGAAGAAAACCTGCCAAGAGAGCTTCATGCTCCAAAACGATGACACCTCCTCCATGGCGAATAGCAGGCCACCCACTGGCGCACCGAATGAATGCAGAGGCTACGCCAGCAGCTGCACCAGCTGAGATGAAGTTACGTCTGGAGGAAGGGAAAAAAGAAAAACACAGAAAACATAAAAAGGGTGTGATCTTCTAGCACTGTGGTTTGCCTTTGCTAATGAAGATCACCAGTTCGAGTTCTGGTGAAGCCGCTTGCTTAGATTAATCTCATATTTAATTCAGGATTTAAAGAGAGAAAGTGACAATTTATTGATCCATAACCTTGTCCCAACTTACCTGGAAAAAAATAGATTTTAGTTTTATCGAAACCATTGGCATCATTTTTTTGCCCGTCTCACTGACAGGCACTGCTTGATTTTTTCTTTTACAATAAATTTTGATAAAAAGACCTCTCCAATCATCAAATTTCATTTTTCTGTCACATGCACTATTGTGCTGGAATGCACATACTAATCCAAATTCTGTATGTCCCTCCGTGTGGATGTATGTGTGTGTGTGCATGCGTGTGAGTGTGTGTGTATGTGTTAAGTTTTGGTTAACCTTTTTCAATTGTTTGTGCATGCACACCTAGGCTTTACTCCAATTGCCACCAAAACTCAAGTCATAGGTGCATTGAGACTTGCATGTCATGGTAGGAATAAAGGTCACGTCAAAGGTCATTAGAGAATAACTTGTGCAGAGAGTAGAGGAATGGTCGATCACGAAAGCAGGCAGCACTTGTGGTTCAAGAACCACCTTGTTTTGGTTATATTGCTTAAAATTTATCTTACATTGCTTAAAATTTATCATGCATTGCTTAAAATTTATCTTGCATTGCTTAAAATTACCTAACCGTGTGCGAAGCACGGCTAGGTCCTGTATTTGTGCGATTTCTTCTTTCTTTCCAACACAACTTCAAAATGCTACTAGTGCCAAACGGTTTATCCGATTGCCACGAAAATTGGTCAGAAGAACCACTGACCCAAGGCCCATATAGGATGTATACAGGTTTGGGTCAAAGGTCATGTGGGCCAATTAAAGGGGCATTCTTTGAAAATTTACGGAACTCTATAGAAGCATTTTTCTGCCACAGAATAAGTGCAATGATCACCAGATGTTATCAAAAGAACCACTGACCCAAGACCTCTATGGGGTGTACGCAGATTGGGGTCAAAGGTCATGTGGGCTTGATTTAACCGGGGCATTTCAAAATTTTATAAATTCCTTCTTGTTCCACAAATCAATTGCTATAATCACAAGACTTGTTCAGAAGAACCGCTGACCCAAGGCCCCTATGGGTGTACACAGAATTTTGATCGAAGGTCATTAAGGGGTCATTAAAGGGACACTTCCGGTCTGAATTCAAAAATTCATATTTGCTATGAAACGTGGTAGCATGGTCATGTGACTCATGCATATGAAGCAGCTTGAGACCCTTCACCAAAGTTGTGCTCAGCATGGGGGGGTCAAAGGTCATTAAAGGGGAACTTCCGGTCTTAATGTGAAAAATCTTCAAAAATTAATATCTGTCATTTGCAAGGTACCATGGTTACATGACCCATGCATATGAAGCAGCTTCAGACTCTTCACAAAATTTGTGCTCGATATGGGGTCAAAGGTCATTTTATCCCCACGGCTAGGTTCGTGCTCTTCGAGTACAATTTGCCTCTAGTTTATCTTGCATTGCTTAAAATTTATCTTGCATTACTTACAATTGATCTTGCAGTGCTTAAAATTGATCTTGCATTGCTTAAAATTGATCGTGCCTTGCTTAAAATTGATCTTGCATTGCTTAAAATTGAGCTTGATGCTTAAAATTTATCTTGCTATATTTGAATATTTATCTTGCATATGTTGCTTAAAATTTATCTTGCTTAGAAGAGAGAAAGCACATGGGGGTATATTTAATGTATGCAATTGCATGATGGATAGTAATAGGACCAAGCTCTAGATCCTGTGACCCAACTCTGGGAAACAAAGCTTTGAAGGTGTTTTAGTGTTCCTGATAGCTGATGAATGTTTTTGCCACTTGGTTGTGTACGATTTTCTGGTCTTATGGGAGAGGGCAATAAAGGTTAACACTGGGGTCAAAATTTAAACTGTCATGATCCCCAGCCAGGCACCTCCTGTTTTACCCACTTTGAATGGGTAGCGGTCTGTTTTAGCTGGCAAATGTGAGGTGGGTGGAGAAAGGACTGTCGCCTCTATCCATATGCCAGAGTTGTGTTTGCAATGGCCGATTCTAAACCAAAATGCCCAAATGCCGCGTTGAGTATGGGAACTACTTTTACCTTTTAAAAATATTGAAAGTGCTTATTTTTGGATTAAAACATTTTTTTTAAATGGTTTTAAATTTAAATGCAGGGAGAAAAAGTATATGTGGACCTGTGCATGTATGCACCTCAGTAATTTGAGGTCCTGTTTCTTGCACATATATATATGACAAGTTGTCTTTGTAAGATTTGTCCAATGTAATCTCGCTAATAGCCTCGTCTCCAGGGACCCCAGATTTTAACCGGAAGTAGTGGTCAACATTTTGGTATAATAGTGGAAGAATTCCCGCCATAATGAAACAGAAAGCAGTAAAGAACGAACCTCAATTATCAACTGTTGAGCAGTAATGTTTTTAGAGCGTCGCTTGCTGCCAGAACTTACCAACAAATTTTAAAGATTTGACAACAGCTCAACTAGCCGATCATGCAATGTACTGAGTCAATTCCAGCGACGTCGAGATTCTAAAAGATAAAATTGGATGGATTTTTTTTTGCACATGCTCCCAGAAATGGGTCTCGCATGAGTTTTTTTAAAAAAAAAGAAAAAAAAAGAAAATGGCTTGTCAACTCACACATTTTTTTAATCTTTTTTTATCATATCATACTAGCATAACACAGGGCCCAATCCTCATATGGGGTTTCCAGCAACGAGATGACCCCATTTGCAACCGGCAGGCAACACTTTTTTCCATTTATCTTCCCTAGTCAGTGACGTCAACATGCGATAAAGCTGTTTGCAATTTTCGCACCGCTTATACGCGTCCGTGGGTATTCCAGCCAGCGCTTGAATAAATGCCTGCGTTTTATAACGCTGGGTCTACTGCATAACACACTGACGTCCTGACTTCGAGGAAGATACATTCCCTATAAAAACAATGAACCCTGCCTCATGTTTGGAATGGACATGCCTGCACAAGGAACAGTTTTCTGGGCCTAAATTTTTCACTGGGGGTCTGAGAAAGAATATAAACTTTCTTCTCATGTCAAAGTTGATGATGAGGTGACGGGGTTTGTCGATCGGGGGAGGGCCCCACCTTTAAGGTGAACTTGTATATTACAATTTGCTAGACAGTTTTCATTATGTAACTTGTATATATTGGTAGTAACCTATATAATAGTATATATTTCTAGAAGCATTATCCCATGAATCTAACCCCAGCCCTTGATATTTTTTGTTAATTGCACAAATGTTTTTTTTAGTCAGAGAGAATGTTCATGTGACTGTACAGTTGAGTATAATACAAACCTTTTTTTTGCTGAAAATGATAGATTTAGGTGTGTAGAATATGAATCTGGCCGTGGCCACCTGGGCAATCCTTGGGCGTTTTGAGAAATCCAAGAATGGCTCGCCTAAATGATAATGCTCTGTCCACCTATAATTATCAAACTACGGAGTTACTAGATATACGATAGTATACAAATATTGACTGCTTTGAGGGGCAGGGTTAAACTATAGGCCTCATTGAGCCCTCGACACCATAACTATGCCCCGAGGCGTAAGCCGAGGGGCAAAGTATGGGTTTCGAGATCACCAAGGGCCTATAGTTTCAACCATGTCCCGAATAAAAAGGCAGGTAATATTTGTTTTATTACCGCATATATAGATTCTTGTCATCTGATTGGTTAAAAAACATTCTAATAGCCACGATTCTTAACTAGTCCCTATATGTGTAGGCCAATGTTTTAAGTAACAACAATTTCGTATAACTTACCGATAGTTCTCCAGTATCCAACTTCTAAGTGTTCCAATTAAACAATCCAAAATTATAAACATCAAAACGCGAACAGTAACAAGTTAAAATTCCAAAGTTCACTTCTTCAATTCCATGGCAACATCTTTAAAGCCGCAATCATGTCTCGTAAGCTCTTCCTGCCACGATTGCAAAAGTACATCGTTATATCCAGGAACAACCTTTGTCCTTTATACCTGTGGATGCCATTCAAATCCAGTACCTCTTGAATTAAGGCATGTCTTCTGGCATATGGGATTGTTGTTTTTTGTGCTTTCAAACACACCTTACCAAGCCTTACGTTGCGTTTCAGGTTGCTGAAGAAACAATTTTGCAAACTCGTGAAGAATTAGCAAATCTTCATGACCTTTTGATATCACTTTCCTTGTGTTGAGGAAGTGACGTGGAGTCCAAAACGGATCGCCATCATAGACTTTTTGCTATACAAAGTGCCATTTTTTCTGTCGGCAAGATACGTAGCATTCATCGACTCCGAATTCCGCAACCTTTCCACGGCCTGCAGATGGGAATCGTCACCCAACCCGCTTTTCAAATAATCCTCGATATCTTCACGGCGTATTTTTGTTAAACACGGAATCGCCTAAATCTCCTACTTTTCTACTTCGCTATTCTCTCCTATCCCTCCACTTATTTAATTGCTTCACTGGCGCGAAAACAGACTCCCTATAGGTTGTATGTTTGATTCATGAACTATCCTATAGTGAACACCAGTGTTTTACGAGGTCGAAGCACCGTAAGCACAAAGAACATTTTGTGGAAAATTACAATCTTCCCATACAGTAAAGAATGGGGTCAAGAGGTCACATACAAAAGTGTACATTGTACATGTGCGTGCTTTCACAACTGCACACACCCGATTTTGGAGATCATTTTGCATGAAGTTTTTTTTGTCTGTACTCAGCTTATACTTGGGCTACGTATTTGATTGAACCCTCATTTTAAAGGAAAAGTACTTTACTTTTCATGATAACACTTTCAGATTAAAATAATGACCGTAAAAATTGTGACATTCTTACCTAGCTTTCGTATGCAGGGTATATTTTGCCCTTGCCTTTTCATCACCAAGCATCTTGTGCATCGGTACTGTATGACACTTTGAACAAGCTGCTAGACCCCTCCCCCCGGGACCTCTCATCTTTCTCAAATTGAAGCGCCATTTACACGTGGTTATTAAATAGGCTCACACCGCCCATTCACCCGAGGTCAAAATTCCATTTGATCCAGTTGAAAGTTGTTCCTTTTCGTGACGGACCTAACTGGTTTCAACTGTTTTTAACTGTTTGTACTGGGCTTAACTGAGGTCAACTGGTCAGTAAAAACCTAGTTGAAAATTGTTCCAGTTTCCGTCACGGAAGGAATATCAACTAAGTCAAAAGGATATCCAAGTGGGATCAAACTGGATTTTAACTGGTTTCAGTTGAAACCAGTTAATCTGATCAACTGGAATTTTGACCTGGGCATCCCGCCATCCATTATAAAAAGTTTTCTGTGCTATAGACTAATCAAGCTAATGAATTGAGTTGACTCCGTGCAGGCTGGGACCGACGATAATGATTGAGATTTCTGCCACGGAAAGAAAGTTAGGAGATTAGTTGTTTGATCAAATAGTCACAACATTTTTACTCTGCGTAAGTTCACAAAATACAACCAGAATTTTTGGGACAAAACAACCTACATTTGTATTTCAAAGATATTTGTTTTAAGGGTAATTGTTGGTTCTACAAGATTCAACTAAATATTCTATAAAAATACATCAACACAGGGAGAATTAAGCAAAGTAAGCGATTTAGGCGATTCCGTTGTTTACAAACGCCGCGTTTGTATTAGCACTATCAGCGGCGTCTATGATTCATTTAAGACATTCGTCGTCTATACAAGCTCAAAGCGTGGCTGTGCTTCAGCCATTTCGTTGCCCTGGTTCGGTGTGGTTTGTACCGACTTCTGGACCAGCACTGTGTGGTAAATGTGAAACAAAAATTCCCCATAAAAGCGATCGTCTGCTTCACACACAGACAGTTGACTCCGGCGAGTTTGCGCTGTATTCATCTCTACACCAGTTCAATATGTACACTGTAATACGGATGGATAGTCCGTACGGCCAGTCTCTATGCTGGGAAGAGGTGTCCAGGGCATAGTCATGAATGAGATGCCCGCCTCTCCCCAGGGCATAGTTCATTTTTGGTCAATTTTGAAAGCTAGTTGGAATGGATGCCCTCCACTTGTTAACCAATCAGATGACAGGAATACTAGTAATGAGGTGGTATATAAGTCCATATGGAACAAGTGTGGTATACAGAGATGTAACAGAGGAGTAAGTCCCCATTTCCTGAAAATCCAAAAATTTGAAGCGACGGTGAAGGCCAAATTTTAGCGTAGCATCCGGCGAAGCTCCGGGAACGTTATTTTCTTATGCGATTTTGGGGTAACACGACCCCTTCGGCTAAATAAATTGTCTTAAAACTTGGGTTTTTTTTTTTGGGTTTGATGCAGTTTTTTACCTTTATCATTGATTACTTGATCTCAGAAATTGAAAAAAAAATTAAAATTAAAAAGAATTTTTTTTTAAATTCCGGATTTTTTTTTATTTAGGCCAAAAAAGTTAAATCCTGTGTATAGCACCTGTAACATTAAATCCATAGTTCAATTCAAAATGGAAGCCAAATCCAATCATTTGAGAAATTATGCCCTATAAACAGCAAATACCTGCGATAAAATAGACATGAAGTATTTAAGGTTATGTTGTTAGACACAATAAAATGTCCGATACTTTTAATCTATATCAATTCATGTTGTTAACAGGCTTGCCTATTTAGGTGAACAAAAGTATAAACAAATGTTGGTGGCACACTTATTGAAATGCAAGAATAGTTTCCTACTTCCTGAATTCTGAACCCGGGAAGAAGTGACATCCAAAGCTTCAGATCTCACAAACTGCTTGGACAGGAAATGCCGCGAGCGATGGGAGGGAGACGGTCAGGATCGACTTCACCACTCCAGCAGGAAGGCCTGGAAGACAATAATACCGTCTCACCGGCAGAATATCTAAACCATCGAAAGGTCCAGTGACTGCCAACTTAATCGCTGAGCAAAAAAACAAAACAAACTCCTCGCAAACGGTCGTTTCAAGAAATTGATAAGGTCACACTCGCTCTGTCAAAAAAGAGATCACCAAACTCGTCGAGCCCTGGCGTGGACGGGTCACTTTCAACACCTTCTCACTAGATGAGCTTACCTTGTACAGCCAACTAAAGAGTGGAAAAGGCCCAGGGCCCTGATAACATACCAGTAGAGTTCTTGATGCAATGTGCCCACGATGTGTTAGATGGCTCCAGGAGTTTAAACATGGTTGCCTCACCAACCAGTCCTTACCCAAGATCTGGAGGAGAGCTACTATAATCGCACTCCCTACCAACCAAAAACAAGCCTGTCGACAACCTAAGAACTAACGCCAAATATCACTGTGTGTCTCCTTCAAACTCCTGGAGAGGATGATCCTGGCTCGGCTGGAGCCGTCGTCGAACCCCATCTGCCTGACAGAACAAGCAGGAGCTCGCCGTGGCGGAGCACGTCCACCAGATTGTAAAAACTCACAAATATGATTATTGAGGCAAGCTTGAAAAGGCCGTAAGGCCGGCAGTCACTTTGGTGGACCTTACTGCAGTATAAGACACCCGTGTGGCACTGGGCCTGACACTCAAGCTTCTCAGGAACCATCCCGGATCGTCACCTGATAACAGTCATATGTAAATGCTTGCAAACCGTAGCTTTAGTCTCAGACCAGTGATGGACAGGTAGTCGCCTGCTCGCTCAGGAACGGGACCACAAGGATATGTACTGGCTCCATGCTGTTCACTTGTATATCAGCGACTTACCTCAAAACAA
>JAMKCH010020702.1:0-40696 GCA_023653785.1 Ophioderma brevispina | reverse complement strand
TTTAAAAAAATATAATTCAGAAATCTCTGGAGTCAGACTTTAGTATGTTGTGTGTTCTGTTTGGTTTGTACCTTGTTGCTCTTTACAGTATTTTTTGTACATATTACATAATTTTTTTAATTTCTAAACAGTTATGTATATGCTTGAATGTATTTTGTTAAAAAGCTTTTGCTGCTTAAAAAAAAGACCCCGTCCCAGAGTAATTTTCATTTCTGACTGTAGACATTTTTTATTCTGTGCTCGAGTCTTAATGGATTCTAATGGACTCTAATGTGCATTTTTCTGTTCTCTTTCTCCTCATAGTCCTGGGGGGGGGGGAACTAAACCCATTCACATATGGTACATTTTAGTCTTGATGCCATAAACAAAGTTATTTAGCTTAATGTTAATAAAGTCATTGATGGTCACATGCCTGCTGCATAAATGACTGCAGTTGCAAATCAATATCAAATGACAAAGTACCAAAAATGTTTAAAAGACCTACGTTTAAGATCAAAAGTTTTAAGAAATTGTACATTTTTTTTTAAAAAGTTGTGATGGACCCCGTAATATAGATCGTAATTTCCAATATTTTTAATTTTATCAATCCCTTAATGATGGATGGTTTTTTCATTAGCACTTGAAAGCTTTTGTACAATATTAGACGTAGACAATAAAGCTATTAAGACAATTACAAACTAGAATTTCAAATTTATTTAAATGTTTTTCAAAAATTCATTTTACCCTGTGGCGTGGGACATATGAACCACCCCGTTTATTTGGCAATGAAGAGGCCGGGCAATATGGATCTCACACATCTGATATATCCATGTGTCGCATATCTTCCGTCCATACTTTTCTACCTCGGAACACACGTATCCAGTCATTTTTGGAATTAGAGTAAAGCAGGAATTTGATACATGCCTGATTCTGGGTAAATGTCAGTACTAGAATTTTCCACTTAACAACTTCCAGACCGAGGCTCAAGAGACATTAGGACAAGTTTTATCAATGTCACTACATTAGAAGAAAAAACTTGTTGAAAATTTTAAATTGAAATATTATAACAATACTACATGGTTAGAGCGGGAAATAGGGCATCTAATTTTCCCTCGTACTGGCTACAGGCCTACCACCCCCGCACCCGAAGGGGTCAGTGCATGTGGATTGATATCCAGACTAGCATATAGTATTTTGTTTTATTACACCTTTATAAATTTATGAGATAATGGTACTTTCAATGCCTGTGGAGCCCAATCGTGGGGGATGTAAGCTTTTCTTGCATTAGAAAATCGCTATCCGTTTACGAACCTCGCATGCTCGGCGTTAAAACCCCCACCATTGTCCACGTCGGCACAAGCTTCAGCTCCGTGATGAGAACTTCCTTTTCCGTACAGTAGCTCTGGAAAGATGTTCACAGCATTCCGGACAACAAACCGCGTGTTTTTGACCTTTGATCTTGTATTTGTTTCAGGCAATCTCGTCGTCTGTCAAAGCCGGGTGTCAAAGACGCTGTCCGAATCATCATGATCATGATCCTGTCGTTGGAGGGTTCACGGTCATATATAGGGAAGAAAAAAATTACTTTTCACATCCAAGTAAGTTTGCAGATAGGTGATTGGAAAACATACTAAGGGAGCTATTTGAAGTTGTTGATGCTAAAGATTAAACTGATTGTCCAGTATATTTGAACCCTATATTGTTGAGGGACCCCAGTAAAGATTCGCCTGTAGCTCTCCTAGAGCTATCTGTACAGGGGTCCCTCGAAAGGATCGCATGTGGCCATGGTTTTAACAATTTTTGTGTAACTTAGGGGGCAAAACTTGTGAAGAATTAAAATCAACCTCTTGTGTAGAGGGGAAAGTGATGTTGGAACCAAAACGGATCGCCGTAATCGACTTCTGGCCATTTTTGTCGGCAGATGCGTACAATTTCTTGCATTTCGGGATTGCATTTCATTGACTCGATGATCGCAGTTCGGCAGTTTTACATGGCCTGCAGATGGCAAATATAATCCTCGAAGATCTTAACGGTTCACCTACTTCTCCTAGTACGTTCCCATTCAAGCCTGACTAATGGCCTTTCATTTTCTACGCCTCTTTTAGCAATTATCCCGACGATACCCATGTAAAATTTGGAACCCCGGAGTGCGCACACGGCAGGGGCCAATGATCTAGCAACACTGACTTCTAATTTTGCTACGCTCAAAAGTGCCTTGAGAAGTTTGCAAATTTTTCAGCGGATTATAGCTTTACTCACCTATCTCCATAAAACTAGTGTTCTACGCATTTTTCTGACAATTTGGGTTCGGTTTGCTGCTTCAGCCTATCCCCAATTGTTGCAAAACACGGCGTCCGTTTAGGTGATTAGGGGTGGGTACTTCCGCAAAAAGATGGCGGGTAGTTCACACGTGTATTACACGTGTCTGCCTCGGGTAGACCCATTCGGTAATTCCCACAATTCTCTAGCGCTTGAGTTGAGGGAGCTTAGTGTGCTAGAGGGTTCCTGAGTATTTTATCTCACTTTTTTATTCGGCTACTTTGCTGTTTTTCGCGGTCAACTTTCATCCGCTATTCTTACCGGTAATGTGACCGGTACGGAGCCATTAAAGGTATAGTCAACCATCATGGCCGAAAAAGTTCATAACTCGGGTTCGGCATCGGAAAAACATGGTTCGCCCATCTGCTTCATGTGCACGGGGGCGGTGTTTGAGCCCCACCGCTGCCTCGTGTGGGACTTACGGTCTTCGGGCAGTTTATTGGGTCTTCCGGTCACCGGGGGCCCCACTACCGTTTTTACGGCCGGGCCTTAACGTTCAAGGAATACTTAGAATGGTGACTCTTTTTTCACGGACATTTTGGAAATTTTACCGGTGGAATTTTACCCGCATAGACCCATTTGGTTCCGAACTAAACATCGCGGTGCGATACGGCAAGTTTCGTTCCATATTTCAAAATGGGACCCGAAACCGGGGGGGAAGTACGTGCTATTCTATGGGAGTTAGGACTCAACGCCTTTTTCTTCGGTTTTCCCGTTTGCGGGGGCTCCACTTTACAGTTGTCACGGCCGAGAGCCTTACCGTTCTGGGGGATGGATTTTAGGCGGGACACTTTTTCGGCGGCCATTTTGTATTTTTGACGACGATATTTTAACGCTTACGCATTTGGCTCCGAACTAAACATCGGCGGTTCGATTTATAACAAATTTATTCCATATTTTCAAACTTACCCCGAAACCGGACGTACGTGCTTTTCTATGGGAGTTCGGCTCCAGCGGGATTTTTGCGTTTGAAGCGGGCATTACCCGGTTCAACTCGGTGGTGGTTTTGCGGCTAGGTAGGATGGAACTCAATTGTTGCTAGGCTAGCTGTAATAGAGGAGATTACCGGTAGGGTTCCTTAAAGTTCTTAACCGTCTTGAGTTCTCTCTTTTTTGTCTTTCCCCGGATAAGGACATGGCTTTCGACTCAGAGACCGAGAAGGAGCCCAGCAACCCAGTGTAGCTGGGTTGGTAGCAGACAGGATAGCAGCCGTCTAAGGCGCCGATCTGTGCGAGGGTTTCCGCGATCCTTACGCTCAAAGCCGCCGGGCCGAGTGCCGCCACCGCCCACCGAGTACCCCGCTCTCCACCGTCGCGAATACCGGGTCACCGCGGAGGACGTTCGGGAAGCCGAGACCCCCGCCCAGATCACCGCAGGAGCCGTTCCGGGAGCCGGGAACCGCGGAGGATCACCGCAAGAACCGTTCGGGGAGCCGTGACCGACGTCGGATCACCGCAAGAGCCGTTCCGGGAGCCGTAATCGCCGGAGCCGGGAACCGCCGCCGGGCTGATCACGCAGGACCCAGCCATCGAGCTACCGACTCTCCACCGCCGGGTATTGGTCTCCCCGTCAGGGGGACCCCACTACCGTTATTACGGCGGGCATTACCGTCACGTGGACACTTTAGATTGTGAAACCTCTTCCAGCCGGCAACACCACGAAGCGCCTGGATCACCGCAAGCACCGGAATCGCCGCAAGCACCGGAATCAACCGCAAGCACCGGGATCACCGCAAGCGCCGGGATCACCGCAAGCGCCGGGAATCACCGCAAGCACCGGGATCACCGCCAAGCGCCGCCGAGCTCACCGCAAGCGCGAGCGAGAGCAACCGGGCAAAGCGCCGGGATCACCGCAAGGGCCGAGATCACCGCAAGCGCGAGCGCCGGGATCACCACGAGCACCGGCATCACCGCAAGCACCGGAATCACAGCAAGCACCGGAATCACCACAAGCACCAGAATCACCGCAAGCACCGGAATCATCACCGCAAGCACCGGGATCACGCAAGGCCGGTCACGAGAGACACCGGGATCACAAGCCGCCGGGATCACCGCAAGTGTCGGATCCCGCAGGAGCGGCATCACCGCAAGTACCCGGGCATGCTGATAAGCGCCGCGGGGATCGCCATAAGCGCCGGGTCACCGCCGCAAGATGCCATTCCACGCAGCCACACGATCACCAATGGATCTCCGCAAAAAAAGCTGCCGTTCTCGGAGCCGTTATAGCAGCTACCGTCCGGATTACCGGAGGAGCCGCCCCTTGAGCAGCGTGGCCGCCGCAGCCGCCAAGACGAAGGGATAGCCGAGACCACCGCCGGAGTAGCGTAAATCCCCCCGCGAACCCAAGCCGCGGACTTAAGGGATCCATCGTTACCGCCGGGGGACAGCCGCGATCGCGACGGGCGACCGTCGGATAAGCCTGGACTTTCAGGACAGCCACCGACCCAACGGAAGCCAGCGAGGACGGCAGTTACGAGTCCACCACAGCGCCGTCCGCATGGGTCGAACTTCTGGGTCCAGCCAAGGTTCCTGAACCGCCGGTTTACCCGACGAGTGGGGGATGTTCATGACGGCCACCGGACAGGAATCTGCGGCGTTCAAAACCAACTCAACGCACGCCCCCCTCCTCGGACCACCGAACTTAACCGATCAGCCCAGGAGGAAAAAAACCTACAGAGGATTCATCAAGGCCGGAGTCCCGGGGGTAGATAGGATCCTCCATGGGGAAGATCCGACAACTAGGGCGTCGGTTCACCGTGAAACAGAGCCCTTCAGTGGCGGCTTTTTCCTTTTAGCAGTTGTGCTAGGGAGGAGCAGCCTGATCCAGTGGCCTGAATCTTCACCAGAGGTTGACGAGCAGGGAGAAGCTAGCTTCAGGAGTAACAAGCCAGAGAAGCGGCGACCGTATGTACCGCTCTTGTCCCCCTTCAGGAAAGCCCTGCGCCACGCTCACCGGGAAGAACCAGCCGGAAGGAACGTCCTCTCCGGGCCCCACCATGGGACCAGAAAGGGGACGCTGAATTGGGCGGCCTGGAAACACTGGCCTGGGATGGTATGAGACTATTGAAAGCATCCCTTCCTACCTTCGCCAACCTGATGAACTAATGTCCGACCAGGTCAGTTTGGCCAGATGAGTTGCAGGGGACAAGCAACGTTCATTATATACACTCCGGGGCCAAGCGTTCTGCGCGGGGGAATACCACTGCAGGCTATCGCAGTAACTCGCCTACTTGCGGAAAGTAAGTGCCGCCCTCGCCCTCAACATCCGAGCCCGCGGCAGTTCCTGGAGAGCCTACAGGCTGGACTCTTCGGGGAACAGTCAAGTGCCTACAAGAGGAGGATGTCGCTAACAAGAATGCCTAGGCCGCTGGCGAACGCCAGAAGAGAAGAAGGCGGTGGCCGGCTAGCCGGGGGCCCCTCAGCAGCAGGCAGCGGCTGCAGCACCGCCGACTTTTTCGTAGTCAGGACTCCAATCGAAGAACCAGCCGTCCAAGTAGAGAGAGAGCAAGGATACCGACGCAAGAGGAGCGACGACGGGTTGGATGCAACATGGGCGATCGATCAGGAGGGGGTGGGGGTCACGGTGTGTGAGTCCTCCCCCAGAAGAGGAGGTGACTATCCCCAGACCTCAGAACCTCCCTTGCCGTGGGGGGGGGGGGGGCTGGAACTCATACACCGTTGGAGGAACGGTGGACTTCGAATCAGGGTTCTGACGCACCGAGAGATGTGATCCCCAAGGAGGGGGAAACAGAACGGCAAGCCCTTCTCCAAGAGGTCGAGCAGCTCCTTCAGAAGGCGGCGATCCTTAGGCACAGCCACGCGCAATGCATTTTCACCTCAGCGCGGTTTGTCTATACCTCAGGAAATCCGACGAGTGGCGCCGATCCTCCAACACGAAAGCGCTCAGCCAGTTCTTCAAGTCACGCCTCTTCAGATGGGGAGATATCAGCAGTTCTCTAGGGACTCATCGGAGCCGGGGGGCCATCAACTCGACTTAAAGGATGCGTACTCCACACTCCCGATTCATCCGTCAAAAGAAAGTGGCTCGGTTTACTATATCGAAGCTCGTTCCATCACTTCCAGTGCCTCCCGTTCGGGCTGTCGACAGCGCCCCGCACAATCACCAGGATAGTGAAGATTGTAGCAGAGTTCTGCGGGGAGAAAGAAAGAAGCCATTTCGCCTTCGCCTACCGGACGACTGGACTTCCTGGCAGCGCCTTCCACGGGAACAACTTCAACACTCCTTCGCGGAGCATCGACTTTTTGTAAGGGCGACCGCTGATCTTTCCAGCGGGAATAGCGTTTCCGACCGACGAGCGCATCGCATTTACGACGCAGTGCGCCGGGCTCCTCATGAAATCAATTGACTACTGGGCTTTTCAGCCAGTATGACAACGGTGGTATCACGCCGCAGACTTAGCATGCAAGTAGTATAGCTTGTCTATCGCGGTTCAACATTCGCCGAGACCGGAGCTTCAAGAAAACTCCTGACGTCCACAGCCAGAAGAGAGATAGCGTGGTGGTGGCATCTGCCGGATAAGCTCCGCCGGGAAAAACTATCACATCAAACCATCATATTTCATGCCAGACGGAGATCTAAAGCGGTTGGGAACCCACGTAGGAGACAATCGCCTCGGGGAAAGTGGACAAGGAGTTGACAAGCATAACAGTATCAAGTTTGAGCTGTGGGCTGGTTATCTGGCGCCGAGGCTGGACTCTCCATCTGGTCAGGGAGGGTCACGTCCTAGCCGGGTGCGACAACATGCCGGTCGTCCCCTACTTAACAAGCAGGGGGATCCGGGAGTCGCATCCTTTGCCTACAGACGGTCCTGGAGGGGTGTCTCCGTCATCAGACCACCCTGACGGCCATCCTCCTTCCCGGTGAAAACAACACCCTGGCAGATACCCTGTCGAGGAGGAAGACAGCCGGGAAAAGAAAGGGACATTCGAGAGTCCGGGGGTCGACGGTGGAGTTAAGTAGCACCCATTCCAATATGCAGAATGGCTCCTACGGGCTGGACACCCCTACTGCTGAACCTGTTCGCAAGCCGCCCCAACGCCACTCCCGAAATTACTGCTCGTGACCAAGGCTCCACCACCGGCTATTGGTCCCCTCCCCGTCGTCGGGGGCCCCACTACCGTTATTACCGCCGGGCCTTACCGTTTACGGGGGTATGTATGAAATGGATATTTGATTTTCCCGTCATCGGGGGCCCCCCTCCCGTTATTACGGCCGGGCCTTACCGCCTTCACGGGGATACTTACATTGATAACACTTTCTCCAGCGGCAATCACTTCAATCGACTGGGAGAGGCAAAGAGACCTACAACAAGGAGGGGGGATTTATAATTCCAGACTGGTCATGTACCGGTTACGGGTGCAGAATCGGCAAGTGGACCCTCGGCGAGCAACTCTCTAAGCCATCCATCGGGATTGGGCGGAGGCATCACCGGAGCATCACCGTTTCTAGCTCGCCAGCACTTCATGATCTCATCAAGGGCATGGCAAGTCAACGGCAGTCCGATCGCTCTCTAGTGCCAGCTTGGGACCTGCCATCAGTCCTCCAGCATCTCTACCGTCCTCCTTAGGAGCCTCTTCTCCAGGCGTTCCCTTACGGACACCACCAAGAGACTCTCTTCCTTGTCGACCGCAGCATCAGACAGAGGAGTATCGGACACCCTTGATTTGCTATAGCAGAGAATCATCACCTTAACAGGGAACGCCGCTCGTCTTCTCCCCGATCAGGCTGCCTGGCCAAGAATCAGCTTCACTCCATAGCCAATCATCCTCCCAGATTCAGCACAAGCGTCAGGTTTTTCAAGCGATGAAGGCCCCTGGTGTCCAGTTAGAGCCTTGAAGTTGTACCTCAGCAAGATCACCTATAGGGGGGGGCTCACGACCACTCTCCTCACAACTCAGAAGCGTCCGCCCGGCCTCCAAGAGACATAGCCAGAGGATAGTGGCAGTCATAAGGAGGGGGCTACTAGTTAGTTACGGAGGTTCGTTTGCGGGGACGCAAAAAAAACACATAGGAGCTCACGCCGTAGATATAGGGCGGCTGCTTGGGCCTTATACGGGGAGCTTATATACAAGATATCATGGAGCCATGGATGGGCTTGTTCTTCTAGATTTCCAACAAGTTTATCTCGAGATTGGCCCTGTAGCAAGCGGCGGTTCGACGGCAGCTATAGGATCCTATCATCAGCCTCCTCGTCATCACAGCAACCTCAACATCTTCCAGTCGCCACAGCTCCCAGTAGCACTTGACCCACTGAAGTCGGTACGTGGCATATGGTTATATGTTTGTTCAACCTTTCTCCGGCGAGATCATATCACCATAGCTGCGCTTGCCTTACTGGCCCGAGCACTCTGATATCCGGGTTGACTCTACAGTTGCAATCTGTGGCATTAATCAGGCTTGAATGGGAACGGACTAGGAGATGTAGGTGATTCCCTCTCCCGGGGGAGAGTAATCACACACACCATAATCTCCGTATACTACCATTCAAGCCTGACGCTCACCCCCTGTCCGGGCCGCTGCGCCGCACAGGACGGGGCTCACGGTGTTCGCCTCTCCCGCCCGTGGAGTCAACCGCTGGAAAGAGCATACCAAAAATGATCCAGAAGTCAGTGTTTGTAGATTATTGGACCCTGACGGGTGTGGCACTCAGGGGTAGTTGCCAAATTACAGGGGGTATGGTAGGGATATTGCCTAAATGAGCGTAGAAAATGATAAGGCATTAAGTCAGGCTTGAATGGTTAAGTATACGGAGATTATGGTGATATGACTCTTCCCCCCGGGGAGAGGGGAATACTTTTACCTTGCGTTTGCGTATTAGCCCTTTGAGTGCATCTCTGATTCCTTTCAGGATCTTCATCTACACGCTCAAAGCATGATATTGATGGTCTTGATTGATGCGATTCAGCCATTTCACAAGTACAAGTAAACAAAATACGATCAGGGGCTGCTTATGTTCATTCTTTACACCACTCCAAATGTACACGCTAATACGGATGAATATTCCGTATGACAGTCATTTACGTGGGAGGAAGAGAGGTGTCCAGGGCATATTCATAACTATGCAGCTCTTCCAGGGGAATAGTTAATTTTTTGGTTACATTATTGAAGCTAAGTTGCAACCCTTCCAGATGCCACACGGGCCCAATTTAACCAATCAGGATGACAGGGATCTATATATGAGGTATATAATAAAAAATACCGCATGGGAAATAGCTCAAATTCAACCGGGATGCTCAATTTTCATCCCTGTGTCGGCGCAATGACCAATGGAAATGGAAGCACCTATTGCCTATTATCCAGAAATTTATAAGGTTGTATGTAATAATTCAGGATACTGCCTCCGTTTTAAAATGAATTACAGATGCATGAATGGTGTTCCGTAAAAGTAGCAATAGAAGGGTCACTCCTACCATTCCTAGTTAAAAGTTATAAAGGGGGTCAATAATGCCCGGGGTGCATATTACCCTAAGTGACGGTTTTGGCCTGACAAATTCAAAAAGTGTCTATGGTTACCTCTTTATTTATGTACGGTAAACGGGTCAAAAGGTCACACTGTTAAAAAACGTTATCTACTCGTCTGGTTCAGATCTTATTTAGATTCCAAATCGACCCATCATGTTAAAATATTTAAGGGGTCATTATAAGGAGTCAAAGGTCAAATTTTAAAATACTCTAATTAAGCTCAATTCAACTGAAATGAATCATGACATTCTACAGGTTCTAAAATACTGTAAACCTAATTCAAGGTGTGGTAGGGGTCTAAAGAGATCAAAGGTCAAATTGTCAAATACCTAATAATTTTAGATTTTAAAGTTTGTAGTATAATATAATGCCATTGTTCCTGTATCTTTGAGGTGATAGGGTCGATGCAACAGGTGTGCCAAAAAAACCACGAGGCTTCTAAACCGATTGTTATATTTTCGAGTGTTACTTAAATTTTTGACATTTTGGCCATATAGCCAGGCCTGTGTTTAATTTGGTTTTTAAAAAAATCTTCAGTCTTGCTCATAAATACAGCACCCCACCCCCCACCTACACCCCCCCCCCTCTTACAAGCAGACTGCACCATTTCTGCCACCTTTCAACACATTCTGTTTTATTCTAGATCACTGTATCCTTGAGAACAACCTACCCCCTTTCTCAAATATGACTCCCCACTACGCCAGCACCCGATCTTGAGGTTTCACCCAGCTGTGACAGAGCAATGCTCGTTTTTTTCACGGTCCCATGGTACTGTGCTGTAATTTCTGCCCGGTTACGGACAGAAAAACAAATTGCGAATTTCGTACAGATGGGACCGAATTTGCAGGTAACATTTGGCACACATAAAATACTAAGGCAACGGTTCAGATGATATAAAATCTCAACATTTTTAGGTAAGTCGGGGGGACGAGGTACTTGTCGATCACGAAATGCCCCTTTAAGCTGAGGTGGGCAGGACAACGTTGATTCATTATGGTACTCTGATTTTTTCAGTGTTTTTTTTTAATCAGGTGACCATTAGTGGTGTCAATTATACTAAGGGGGAGCTAGGATACTCCTTTGCACCCCCAGCAGAACCTAAAACCAAAACCAATTTTTTGGATTACTTTTTATGACCCAACATAATCAGGATGTTCCAAAATTGAAAAGGGGCCCCAAGGGGGTTTATCACGATGGCGTCCAATATGGCCGCCCAAATAGGGGGGTTTAACTAAAATGAATTAAAACAAGATATAAAACTTAATTGTCATGAAAAATCAACGTGGGATCACCATATTAGAATCATAAATTAACATATCTGTGCCTAAAATATTACTTCAAATGGTTTTAAATTCAAAATGGCGTCCAAAATGGCTGGCGTGAAATAGTTTTTTTACTAAAATGCTTAAAAAAAGGTCTGTATTTGTAGATTGGACAAATGTGCCTTTAGGCCAAGAGCATTAGTTTTAACTTGGAAATAGCTGTAACAAGCTGAATTTTCGGAGAGGTCCAGGACTATAAGTAGAATAACATACTAAAAGTCCCAAAAAATCCCCCTGGAGCTCTCTCCAAAATACAAGATGGCGTCCAAAAAATGGCCGCCATTTTCTATTTTATCATACCTTTCCAACCAGAAAGTTGGAAATACAAACAAAGTGTCTATAATATGTTTTAAGGCACAGGGAATCTGATAAAGCATTATTTTAGACTTAAAAACCACAAATATCCTAAACCAAGATGGCAGTCCAAAATGGCGCCATTTCTGGTATCCTAAACTTATAGTCGGCCACGTTAGAAGTACAAATTAAGTGTCTAAACATGTGTTTTAAGGCACAGAGAATCTATTTAGAAGCATTATTTAGAGGGTCCAAACTAATAAGGGAGCCACAAACCAAGATGGCTTAATAAAAATTGTTGCAGTATTATGGTATCAAATGAAACAAAAATAGAAGAGTTCCGGTTACAATAGTTCACCGTCATCTTGTGCAGCATCTTCAACACTGATGTCAATTTATGTGGCACCAATCTCATCATCGTTGCATTTCTAATCATGTTGGTGCAGTGAGGTTGCAAGTTTGACCAAACATTTAATGTACATTGTAGGGGTGTTCAGGTGTATCCATAAGAATTCAAGATGTTTCTTGCAACTGCTGCTCATTAGGTTTGAGCATAGTGTTTGGTGTGAATGAGATGTCTTTTCCTATTTGAACATGTTGCCATACCCTTTTAGTTTTAGGCAGAGTGCTACCCATCTATTCTTAAACCGTGAGATAAGTGTTGAAACTGTGACTGATTGCTCGTTGTATGTATGCTATGTGTCGGTACTCATCAAGTGATTTAGGAATGCTGGCGCAGTGAGTGGTATGCGGGGGGTGGGGGGGGGGGGCTAGGGTGGGAAGGTGCCCCCCCCCCCCCCGACGACTTGGCCAGGAAAAAAACGCAAAAATCATGCTAATCAGCCGTTTTTAGCCATCTCGACCCGGGAAAATGGCCTTTGACATGAGAGGGAAAATTCCCAAGACTGGGAAAATTTGCCCCCCCTCAGAGCGGGCAGGCCCGGTTACGCCACTGAATGCTGCTCCCATAAGTTTAGGAAGATGTCATGCATATATCTATTGTTAATAAAGGCTATCCAAGTAAGTATCGTCGGAGCCTATATCACTTCCATATACAGTAACCATCGAATTCTGATATGTTTTAATATGGGTAATATATATAGCTCGTTCTTTCGTTAAGTCCAAAATCTCAGAGCAAGGTCCGTCTTTAACCAGCGGAGAGTTTCATTGAGTAAGGTTTGATTCCATCTGGGGACTTGCAGACCTCACATTCATCTAGTGGCTAAGGTTTGTGACTCTACACAATCGCAATTTGAGGGAAGTGCTTGTCGGCAAGGTCAGTCTGAGTCTGTGAATTGAGCGCCTATGCTTTACCTATCAACGTCGCAGTCCTTGGGCTTTGCTTGATTGGCGTGTCCACAAACTGCTTGAGGTTCAAAGGTGAGAGGATTGACAATTTGCCTAAGACCAGATTGTCATCAATCCATGGATGATCGATAGGTACTGCGCGCAGTTGTCATGGATGGGTTAGCAAATGAGAGGGGGAGAATTAGGATACCAGGTTCATCACACGTCTTGGTGAGCTTGATCATGTGAAGTTCCCCTAAGTTTAGAGGAGCATGCGACACCGGAATTGTAAGACATTCTACAGGCGTCGCAAAAAAGCAACCACTAACAAGTTTCATTGCATCATTAAGAACGACATCAATCTTGAGTGAGTGTACACTGTGACTCCATACTTGTGCGGTGTATTCAGCAGTTCAGTATGCCATAAAAACAGTTTGATGTATTGTAAAGTGTCAAAAGATACACCCCATCCAGTTCCTGCGAGGCTTGTCTGAGGAGATTGGCACGAGGTGGTCTTGATTTGGCAGCTGATGCCTTGCTGTGTGATGAGAAAGTAAGGCTGCTGTCCATTATGACAGCAAGGAACTTTTGGTGATGGGTAGTTGTGTGACAGTATCTCCAGCTAGAGTGATGTTAAGTTCTCATTTGGCGCATTGATTTGCAGGTTGAAAACAGAGTGACGGTCTTGGATTGCTGAATTTCAAGTGTCATCGGGGATGAATGGCTTACCAGTGATTAGGTCTTTCTGAAACACCATTTCTAAGGCCCCAGAAGAATCAGCAGCATTCCACCAATTCTCTCTTTGCCTTCTGAGAGTAAATGTTAAAAAGAATGGATGCCAGGGCAGAATCTTGTGGGACACATTCCGAAATTTTGCGCTTTTACTGCATAACATTTTGATGTCTCCAGGGATAAAAGATCTGGTATTGGATGGAGCAGCATTATTGAACTTGACAAGCTTTACATCAGGGAAGCGACTTGAAGTAGCTTGAGATAGAAACCTCGATGCCAGACTGTATATACCAGCAGTTAGATCTATGAAGGAGCTGAAAGAATAAGTATCCCAACCGTCACAGTATGACGAATGATTTCTATAGTTTCACCGATGGCAAGCTGAATTTCATGAATGTTGAAGACTGTTAATGGATTGGTGGGACAATATGTACATATCGTAGTAAGCTGATAGTAGGGCCCCGCCGATTCACAACATGACACCGACCGATGACAATAACTGGACAGCTCGTTCGGACTGGCTATAGCTGAGTTTGTGATACTATTAAATTGTCTGTATCTGCTTCTGCCGGCGTTACGGAGATGAGGACTTAGTTAAGGAGGTTCCAGAATGGTTGGCTTAAGGGTTAAAACTCAAGTATTGAGTGTATTCTGGTCGTGAAAAAGCCTAAGGGCACGTTAAAAGTTCTATAATGTGATCTTTGTCTATGCAACATATAAGTTGTACTATCAAGCTGACCGACGAGGGCTCGCAAGTAAGTGTGAGCACAAAGGATAAAAAGAGAAGAGGCAAGCCTGAAGGCGAGTCCTTTATCGAGGGTTGAAATACAGAAAGGACGTCGTAACTCAGCACTGAAAAAAAAAATTCTTTATTCTGATGTATAATTAGAAATTGTTCTTGTGTACTAAAAGTTTAATATGTTTGCCTTGTACAGTACCATATATGAGCTTTATGAGATGTTTCCATTTGAGTAATGAATAGATTTGCCTAGTAGAAAAATCTAGTTAAACACACATTTCTCAAAAGCAGTATACAGAGAATTAAAGAAATTCTTTAATTATTTCTTCAGTGCTGAGTTACTTGCTCCTGTTTGTCAACCCTCGTTATTATCGTGCTATGTTGCCAAAGGGAAGGACATTCAGGACGTGATCGTGGGTGAAATTCGCCTAGTATGGGACATTATTTAGGGGGGATGGTGGGGCATTGTCTAATCTAAACCTGTATTTTCGAAACCATCGTCAAGGGGGAAGACAAAACCCAGGTGAAGTTAATTTAAATTACTAAAATCTAATAACAATCTTCTTTGACTAAGTAAAAGCTGCCCATCTCTGGAAAAAATGAACATAAATGTCACCGCATTTTCTTCCCCCCATATCAGGACCAAGGGATATAACATAGATACAGTTTAAACGACCATTTGGAAGCTGTGGGCAGCAAAACACCCATTATCGGCAGGATTTTCTCACTTATTCGTGTTGTTTGTGTTAAAAATGACGGGAAGTGTTCATATTTCTAGAATCTTAATGTAAAAGTGAAACGCATAGTTTAAATGTTAGTTGCACGATCATAATACATTTGCATATTAATTCTTATATCATGATACGGTATATTTGTCACGGCCAATGTGCACGGCTGCCAAAAGTGCACATGGACAAACTGGCTGAAGCTGAGGGATTCCCTGGTCAGGATGCCACCAGGATAAATAGGCATGAACCCTGGGAGTTATGGCCTTTTAAAATGTTTTAGATTCCCTGTACATTAAATTCATATGTTTTAGGCTCGTTATTAGATTCTTATATAATATGATTGGTTTGTAAAGTTTAGGATAAAAGAGAAACAAATGGTGGTTTTTTGTGGTTAGCTATTAGTTTGGGGCACTCTAGAGAAAATGCTGTTATTCGTCTTTCTTATGCCTTAAAAACATACGTATTATAGACACTAATTTGTATTTCTAATTTGCATATGAAGTTATGTACAATTAGGAAAATTGCAGCCATTTGGACGCCATCTTGATTTTGGGTACCTTTGAAGTTTGAACTCTCAAAATAATGACTTCATGGCATTCGTGTGTGCCGCTAAAGCATATGTTGGAACTTTATTGTATTTCCAACTTGTATGGTTGCAAAAAGATACAATAAAAATTGGAAACAATGGCGACCCATGTTTGACCCGCCATCTTGATTTGGAGAGAGCTCAGGGGGAATTTCGGGGACTTTTAAGTATTGTGATTCACTCATATTCCAGACCTTCTGAAAAATTCAGCTTGTTATGAGCCTGATTTCCAGGTTTAGCCTATTATGATCTAATGCTCTTGGACTATCTGGGTATGGTTTAATTCGTAACGCTTGTGATATGGGCAAATGGCGTGGATATTGGCAACATTAAAAATTCACATTATTTGCTTCTTCAGTACCCAGGGGGCCTCGTGGGGGTGGGGGGGGCTAGTTCTTGTTCTCGTACTCAATATTTAACACTGTTAAACTAAAAGGGAAAAAACACAAACTTGGGTAAGAGAACAAACACAAGCGCGGGACTCTTTAGAAACAGTCAAAGAAATAGAAGCCACAGGGACGGCAAAGTTTCCTTTCCTATTTTATAGCAGAATATCAGACAATAGGTGGTAGGCAACACTACTGCCTGGACCCTGGACACCTTTGAAGGATTCATATAACAGGAAGATTTATATAAAGCAAAAAATGGGGTAGACGTTGCCTGTCTGCAGCGCAATACAGAGTACTTCTTTTACCGTAACCATATATGAATTCATTGAACGGTTGAGCTAAATTTTGGAATATGCATTGACAAACATTTCCTCATGAGGGAAGGTTAAGCTCTGTCAGGTGATGGTTGTTGATAATTTGTTCGTTTGGACGAACGATCTTTGGGTTCTTGTCATTCTACAAATGCTGTGACTGGGCCATGTTTGATGTTGGTAAGAATAGGAATGCACATTTCTTTGCTTTTCAGTGCTGGCGATTTCCTGGAGGGCGAGAGTACCTTATCTCTGACTCAAAACTGATTGTTAAATAAGCTACGGTAGGACCCGGGGGGGATGAATACATGAAAGGTGGTATGGGGATGTGCCGCCCATAAGACCATCGTTTTCAGGACGCGATTTTCCGTTGCACCAGACTCCCAATTTTTTAAGACTATTTAAGTCCAAGGGGACCCAGATTTTTATGCAAGAATCTGTTTTGACCACATTTTGTACCTCAATTTTGATAAAAAAAATCAAGACTCAAAACCCTTGTTTATGCAAGAAAACTAACCAAACAAGTATTCATATAGTAACTTGCAATGTAAACTAACCGTTATAGTATATGTATTTTTTGTGACGCATTGTAATGGGGAAAAGTTTGTAATGGTGGCCATTTGGTCCATTTGTGCAAGCATTTTATATCCACTTTATATTTCAACATTGTGAATTAAAATTATTTGAGGTACAGATGTATTTCATATCATCTGACCTGAAACTCATTGAAAACCTCTCGACAATTAACGTTTATACCTCTGGTGTTTTTTTTACTAACAAAAAACTCTTATTTTTTTTTTTTAATTTTTCTTTTTTTATATTTAAAATATGTAAGAATGAAACTATTTAGGCACAGATGTAGTCTTATCATAAGACTTTCATCTTGACAATTAAGTTCTTAATAAATTGTTTTAATACGTTTTATGTTGAAAAACGCTTTCTGGCGCCATTTGGACGCCATTTTGAATTATTTAAAATGTGAATGAAATTATTAGGCACAGATATGTTAATTATGATCTAAATGTTGATCCATTTGATTTTAGCCAAATTTAAGTTTTTTAATATGTTGTTTTAATTTATTGTAGTGGAAAACCCTTTTTGGCGCCCATATTGGACGCCATCTTGAATAAGCCACCTTGGGAGCCACTTTAAAATTTGGGAACATCCTGATTATGTTTGGGGGTCATAAAAGGAACCTAAAAAATTGGTTTGGTTTAGTTCTGGGGGGTGCAAAGGGGTGGGGTCCTGGTCCCTTAGTATTTGTCAGGTTTGGGGGTGGTAAGGAGATTTACATTTTTTTTTAAATTGTACGAATTCATACATGTATGACACATGTTACAAACTTATGTACAGTTATGAAGCGAGTGTTTTTTCAGTTTTTGGACCTAATTGAATAAAGTCTGCATGTTTCACATTTTGTACTTAGCATTTTTACACTTTTATTTATATCTTAATATATGCACTGTAGTGATGCATATGCTGGAATGTTCATGTTTACAGTTAATTAATAAACTTTGCTGCTTGACAAAAAAAAAAACATGTCATAAGCTTATTGCATGAGGATGCCCGTCAAAGTGATGATGCTCTGTGAACAATATAGTTTACTTGTCTATTATTACAAAGAAAATAGTAATATAAGCGGTAAAAATAGGAAAATAGGGAAGAATAGTTATCGCAATTCCTGACGAATGTACATTCTTTTAGACGGTTATAGAAAGACCCTTCTATAGAATATCTGGATTGAAATTAATGATGGCCACAAAAATATACCATTATTCGACATATCAAAATAGAAAAAAAATCAAAAGCAGAAAATGTCAGACAATGTTACAGGTCCTTGGTATTAAAGGGGGTGGCCAGATTTATAGTGATTCAATTTTTAATTTTGATAGAAATGCCTTCACCCAAAACCCATCTGTTAACGTTTCACACCGATATTTCAGCCCGGTTTTTTAAGTGAGAGGCTAAAACGTGATTTTGTTTAATTCCATAGAGTTACTTGTAAAAATTAATACTGGTCGACCCAAAAATGGGCCCGATTTTCACTCAATATCATCCAAACCAAAATCCATAGCCTTAATAGTTCACAGGGTAAATGAGCAAAAATAGTTAAGCTTTCACCTGATACCAAAATTTAGACCACTCCGCGTAAATTCTGGGTTCCCTGGGAACGAGGGGGGTTATTAGCGATACACCACGGACCTCTAAATTTTTATTTTATTTCAGACATTTCCAACCAACCCTTTCCCATTATTCCACCACTCCCCCAAACCACACAACCCTGCCCCACTTTGAAGTTACTCCTATAGAAAGGTCGACAATCTTCACTAAACACCACGTCTTACTATTTAATATTATTAAACAGCTGTGAAATGTAAGCAATGTCATTGGCTGATCCCGGGTTTCAATCGTTTAATTGAACCCAGGATAGTAGGCTGCGTACTTATTGAGTTTTATTTTTAAAGGTTGGAAGCGCTCGGTCATACAGCGTTTTGCTGGCTAGTCGCGCGCGCGAGACCTGCCACGTTTGCGTCTCATGAGTTATGATCGTTGTTCAACGGGTTGTCGATTGTGTCAATGGGTGGTGGCAGTCCTTTATTGTGTATTTAAGCCGTAAGCATCCGAAATTGGGTTGTTAAAGATGATCTATATATATGATTTTTTAACGATGTTTAAGAATGAGAATAAAGGTATATGTGGGAACGGTACTCTCTTTACGAAGAATTGAACCCGGCGGACATCATTATTTTTGGTTGTGGAAGAACTCGCGCCTCCGGCTCCTCGGTCTTCACTTCAAATAATGGTATTCGCTTGGGTGCAATTAGTTCGTAAAAAAGAGAGTACCGGTTCCCAAAAATCATACCTGTATTCTATAATTGAACCCAGGTTGTACGCGCGCGTATTAAGTTATTTTTACGTTGAAGCGCTCGCGCAACCGCGTTTTGCTACTTTCGCGCGCGGCTGCCAACGTTGCGTTCTTTGCGTATGATCGGTGCGTTCCACGGGTTGTTCGGATTGTTGTCAATGGGTGGGTGGCAAGAGTTTTCTTGTTGTATTAAGCCGTAAAGTATCGAAATTGGGTTATTTAAAGCTGACCTGAAATTATAACTGTTTAAGAATGAGCATAAAGGTATATGATTTTGGGGGAACCGGTATTCTCTGTACGACGAATTGAACCGGCGACAACATTATTTTTGCGTGGCAGAACTCGGCCTCCGGCCTCGTTCTTCCACTTCAATAGGTATCGCCTTGCGTTCATCGCCTTAAAGAGAGTACCGGTGGGAAGGAGATATGGTCCGGAGGAACCCCAGTCCGACTCCAAGACGACAACAGAATAAAGCGTGAAACTAATGGTTCGTGGGGGGGGGATAGTCAACTCAATCGATTGCCCTATTGTTCACCATTGTTCCCTGACTGTGAGACCGCGGACAATATCTCTTGCCACAACCGGTTCCCAAAATCATCCTTTAATTATCTAAATTGTCTGTGTAATACCGTACATTTTTCATGTGGTGAACTATGTCATGGATGACGCAAATAACAGTCGGTTTAGATTCACTTTCCCCTACTTCAAAAGAGTCATAAGAACTTGCGCCAATTCTCATGTGGTTGGCACTACAGATCCCCCTGATTTCATCTCTGTTCTTAAAAGCATGAGATCAACGATGCCTACTTATAGGCTGCACTTGCTAGTTTACCATAATCTGCTCCCAAATTACATTATTGATGAGGACTCTTTACTTACACACTCCCACTCAGCATTATCGAACCACAATGCTCATATCCTCACATAATACAACGAAAAAATCCGGTTCCTTTGAATTTGGTCTATTCTTGTTGCATCTCGCCTAAAAACCGCTCCATCTCCTTCAAACAAAACATGAATAAGGTTTATCAATTCATATAGCATTGCCATCAATTCATAATTCTTTCTTTTTTGGTCCAATAGCATGATAGTTAACTTCTCTCCTTTATCTAATGTCAGATGAGTTAACATGTCTGTAATCCATAGCGTACTGTTCGTGTATTTTGCCCGTGCTTTTGTGTATTTGTATGCCGTTCTGATTTTCTCTTTTCTCTATTACATAGCTTTGTCTATTATGGCAGAAAGATATTTCTTGACCTAAAAAGGCCAACGGAAACCATGGGGGGGGGAGGGAGAAAAGAGAAAGGAGGGGAGGAGGGGGGGGGGGGGTTTTTTTTTTTGGGGCGGTTTTGGTTTTTTTAATTGGGGGGGGGGGAAACGTTGGGGGGGGGGGAGGGGATCTGGGGTTTTTTTTTTTTTTTTTTTTCTTTTTTTTTTTTTTTTTTATCACGAAATATGTGTCAAACTAGAACAACAAAAGTTTTGTACAGGGGTCAAAAGTCAAAAAGGTATAATTGTTTGAAACCCGCCCACAAAACATATTATCGGGAATGGAGGTCAGATTAAAAATAACATAGTTTGCCAAATCTACGGTCATTATTTTTGTTTGGATATAGGCTCATAGCGGTTCAAGGGTCAACCTGGGGTAATTTTTTTTCAGAGTACTCCGATTTTGACAAAACTAGTCTCAAATTGTTATACCGAAAGAAAATGCATATTTGCGCTGATTTGGCATTAAATACGTAAATTAGAAATAACAAGTAATGACGTCGGACCACATAGAAATTGTGAAATGGAATTGGAAATAAGCTTGTATTTTCTTAGTGTATTATTTTGTACACAAATAATGACCCAAATGGGTTATCCAGAGCTCTCTGCCTACAAATTAATGCCATTAGTCAGTACTAATTATGCAAGTATGTCATGAAGCTGTGTCTCTTTAGAAGGTCAGCCTTCTGCCAATCCGCGTGAAACCCGCCACGGAGGTCACGTAATGCCCAATCAGCGGAACGCCCAAACTGAGTGACTCGAGTTACGATGCATGACACTATCACTGATGTTATGATCCAGCGGGAAGTTCAGTCTGGCTGTATAATTTATAAGTGCGTACACGCATTGCGAATTGCTGCGTTTTCAGGATCTTTTACATGTTGGAGCGGGCAAGTATCATTTTAATGCATTTATGTAGGACATATCGCGTAGTGGGAAGCTAGACAGAAGCTTGGATAATCAGGGTTGTGACATTAGGTTAGATTTGTGAAGAAATAATTGTCGAAAATTGTGTGTGGAGATTCAATTCTACTCGTCCACACATTTGGAAATTGAGTCAGTATGTTCGTAAGTTAAAGTTCATTGAATTCATGTCCGGATAGCTTCTGATAATAAAATTTTGTCATCTAATATCACCGCTAGGATTTTAGCTTACTGTTATGTAAGTAGGTATTACGAAAGGTGCAAAATATTAGCGTGAAAAATCGAGAAGCAAACGAACAGTGGCATGTTTACAGTCAATGAACATTACACTTCAGAAAAATATTGAATTTCGTATTTCGTTAAAAATCTAGAAATCATTAATTGATACCATTTGCCAGTGGATGGAGGATTAGTTGGTGTGTGTTTTGTTGTCAAATACTTTATAAAATTGAAATTGAAGGAGAAGGTAGATTTTGACACGCATGCGCCATCTGTACATGTCAGTACAAAGCATATGGTAGCGAGTTATTGTGTGATGCGCGTAAGCCATGTCGTTCTCCTTCTGTTACATGTACAAGTATAGCGGCCCATTGAATGCGTGTCGCTTGTTGGCGTCGTTGTACACGCAGTATAGGGGTCCCATATCAACTTGATGGGATTGTTTTGCGAGATATTATCTTCAGTAATGATGTTTGACTGACTAGGAAATAAATAAATGAAAATTGGGAATATATTTAGTGATTTTCGGAAATGATAAGATTGTTTTGTAAAAAATGCCATTTAAATCTCTTTCCTCTTTGATTTTCATTGTTAATTTATTCACGGTCACTCTGTAAATTCAAGGTCATTACTGTATGGTATGCACCGAACTGCCAATAATTAGGAGAGATAGAAAATAGTTTAAGGTTGTGTGATATTCTTTTAAAACTTGTAATTAATAGGAACGATCAAGACATGATTAAATATTTCTCTCTTTAATTATGAAGGATTAAGTTTATGTAAACTCTAGGTCACTCACTGTATTGGTATTGCACATGCCAATCGAACTGCTATAATTAGGAAAGGTAGAGAATAATAATTATAATGATGATTGTTTTATGTGAAGACTTGTAATGAAGTTAGGCGATGAAGATAGTCTATAATATTTTTGTTCAATTGTTTAGTTTAGGTGAGATTGAATCCATGTTGATAGTTAATAATATTAATTTATATGTGAAGACAAGGATAATGTTCCGTCTCAATGATAGTGGAAGTTGTTATTCTTCTCTTTATTGCTTTAGAATATTATATGGTGAATAAAATAAATTACTATATTTAAAATAACTTCTAAAGACACATGATAACTTCGACATTGCAACATAGTTTTAGAAAGTTTATCACTTCTTCTTGCATTTATGGATTTGGTGAATTAAAATTGTTGTATTTTGTATGTTTCGCTGAATAATTAAACTTCAATTAAGATAATTACCATTTTGTAGGGATAGTAAGGAACATGCTCTCATGGGAATAAATTATGACTTATATTAGTAAGAGAGGGAGATGGAATAATTATTGATGATGATTGAGATACTGGGAAACATATTGCCCCTCTCTTTAGAGTTAGGTTGAATGTGTTCGCCTGCTGTAACTAAATCATACGATGGTGACATGAACGTAGGGGGGTTGGTGTGAGAAAATAAAATAATACAGCCATGTAACTTAGTTATTATTATGTACTAACCACGTTATTTCAGCAGAAGAGGTAAGATTAGATTTTGGTGGGGTTCCATACCAGACATGTGTCACATCCAATGTCACAACTAAAATGTGTCACATCCAATAGTCATAAATTTAAATGTGTCACATCCAAAGTCCACGATAGTCACATATTATAAGGTCACAATAGTCACCAGATTTATAATGTCACAATAAGGGCACATATTCTAATGTCACAATAACCACATATTATAATGCTCACAATAATCACATATTATAATGTCACAATATGTCTCAAATTATAATCTCACCATTAATGTCACAATGGTAGGTGACAATGCATACGAAAGGCAAGCACCTCGCTGTAGTGACTCGACGTGTTGTGGAGGTATAAATGGCTTAGCCTTCATGATATTAGTGACAAGCATGCGAAAGGCAAGCACCCTCACGTAGTGCTCGACATGTTTGGAGGTATAAATGGCTTAGCCTTCAATGATAGTATGTGACAATGCATGCGAAAGGCAAGCACCTCATGTTGTGCTCGACGTGTTGTTGAGGTTATAAATGGCCTTAGCCTTCAATGGAATATTAGGGACAATGCATGCCGGAATGCAAGCACCTCACTGCTAGTGCTCGACGTGTTGTTGGAGGTCGAAATGGCTTAGCTGCAATGAATATTATTGTGACAATGGATGCGAAAGGCACGCACCTCACTGTAGTGATCGACGTGTTGTGGTTGGAGGTATAAATGGCTTAGCCTTCAATGAATATTATGTGACAATGCATGCAAGGGCAGGCACCTCATGTAGTGCCTCGAGTCTTGTTGGAGGTATAACTGGCTTAGCCTTCAATAAATAATAACAAGTGACAATTTATATAAGGTGACAACGCATGCGAAAGGCAAGCGCCTCGCTATGTTCTTGATACTTGTAGGGGGCAAAACTCCGTGTCCTCGATATCTTCGTGTAGGGGGCGAGGGTTTAGTCGGTTCAATAATATAAAAATGTGACATGAGCATCAATGGAGTTGAGTAACCATGGAACGATGAACATCAGGTGTCGCGAATAATGTGTGGCGACGAATGTCACGAGGAAGCAAGTTGTCTGTTGGCACCCACTGGTGGTCTCCTTTTATAATGTTATTAATATGCCTATGAGGTGTAAAAAAGTAAAATGATCAAACTCCATGTGTGTAAATTACAAACCTATGCACCCCAGGTGTCATATGGGTTGTATTTACGATTGCCGGCCATGCCTGGAGGGGGGAACCTACGCCCAAAAATTGATTTTTAAAAAAAAAAAAAAAAAAAAAAAAATGTGTGTAAATACAAACATATGCACCCCAGGTGGTCATATGGGTGTATTTACGATTGCCGGCAAGTGCCTAGAGGGGGGACCGCTGCCCAAAAAGTGATTTTTGCCATTGTAGTGTTATATTTAGAATTATCATAAACTTTTATGTGTGTAAATGCAACATATGCACCCACCCGGTGTTCATATGGTGTATTTACGATTGAGGCCAGGCCTAGAGAGGGGAAACATATGCCCAAAAAAGTCGGTTTGAGTAAGATATGTAAATTAGGTATGCAAATTAAAGTGTTAATAATGGAAATTTGTTTAATGAAAAAATGTAATCGCCAGTCTGCTGTATCAGTTCATAGGTACTGACGTTGGATGAACCTGAGACGAGGTGAAGGCGGGTTGTAATAAAAATTCTTGAGAAAATGATTTACAGACGTCACGTGCGTTCATTCAGAAGGAGCGCAAGTTCTGCCCTTGCCAATTACCACGCGAGTTCCTCCGGGGCGCTTCCACGCTCGTCCCGCTACAATATGTAGACCATTGTTACATTGGGAGCTCTAATTACGTGATCAACTGGTGAAATGAGTGAACGTATTATATTTTCTTGTCTTGAATGTTTACTACTTCCAGGATTACCCCTGAAACATTTATATTCTAGAACTATATATTAAACTATACCAAGAGATAGGGCCAACTAATACCTTTTTAATCCGCTGTATGTGGCCAAAATTTGGTATAGATTTCAGTCCAATTACACCTCCTTTATATTTCTTTTTTCCTCCCGTGTACAAACCTGGCCCCCTGCAAATGCAATTTTTCCGCGCTACTTACACTTCTAGACTGTTGATGTTATTTTCCTCTCCTTCCCCTCTCTTCTTTCTAAGTATAACAACATCAAATTGGTTTCTGTTGCAATATTTTGAGGTCAAAACATTATTTATTTAAATTTCTTGCACTATTATAATCTTATAGAGAGTCACTGCACCGCCACGGCTTGCGGTGATCTCGTTCTATAAGGATGTCATCCTTACTCCGAAGGAATTCAGTTAATATTGTGCTATTTAAAAGATTTATTTTCCCTTCCGTAATTATGCCCGTTTATCACTGTTCTTTTCTTATTCCATCCACAAAGTATCATACTTGTTTGTAATAAAATATATTTCCTCAAGAGGTCCCCATTCTAAATCAGCTATAGCATCTGGTAACCTTGCTTTCTCTCAATATTCGCCAGTGCAGAATCGTGCAGCTCTTCGTTGTATCCCTTCTATCTTGGTTTATCATCCCCTTTCTATGGCACGCTCCACTATCAAATCATGGCAGTTTTCCCCCGCGCATGTCCGAGTTTTCACGAACGCGCTGTGTATCGAGTTTTCCTCGCTTTATGTCGAGTGTGCAGCGCGTTATATGTCGAGTTTACAGCGCTATCTTCAAGTTAACCTCTATACATCGATTGTGCTCTCTATATGGTGAGTTTGAATAAATCATTCCAGCTTTTACGCTCCACGTATCAATCATGGCGAGTTCCCGCGCATGTCGAGTTCCACGCGCCGTGTATCGAGGTGTTCCTCGCCTATGTCGAGTGTACAGCGTTATATGTCGATTTTACAGCGCTTATCTGTCCAGTTACCCTCTATACATCGAGTTTGGGCTCTCTATGGTGAGTTGTGCATAAAATCATGTCCAGTTTACGTCTCCACCAACGTATCAAATCATGGCGAGTTTTCCCGCGCATGTCGTGTTTCACTCGCTTTGTATCGAGTTTTCCTCTCCCTCCCCATATGTCGAGTGTGCAGCGTTATATGTCGAGTTTAGAGCGCTATTTGTCTCCTTTTTTGCCTCTATACATCGAGTTTGCTTCTCTTATATGGTTGAGTTTGACATACATATGCTCCAGTTTTCAAAATCTCGACATGATTTTTTCTCAACATGAGGAAAACCTCGACATGAGTTTTTGGTGTATGTGTAAAAAATCATGTCGAGTTTGCTCATGGTTGAAGAAAAAATCTGTCGAGTTTGCTCATGTTTGAGAAAACAATCATGTTCGATTTTGCTCCTTTCGAAAAAAAATCATAGTCCAGTTTGCACATGTTGAAAAATCATGTCCATTTTTTTTAAAACTCGGCATGATGTGGGTACTGGACATGATGTATTGTGACATGATTTATGACACTCGCACATAGATTCAAACTGGATAGGCAGCGCTGTAAACTCGACAGATAGTCGGGGTAAACTCGATATACATCGCATGAAACTCGCCATGATTGATACGTTGACGTGCCATACTTTCTATTGGTGTCCCCATGCGCAGCTGGCGTATTCCAAGACTGGGCGGACTAATGTTGTTTACAGTTTTGCCTTTGGGTCCCCGCAATCATCCGAAACGTCCTTTAGAGTCCCAAACTCGTCAGCCGAAATAAAGTGCACTCTCTTAAAGTCCGAAGCGTAATATTCCCCCTAAAGGTCGTCAATCCGAATTTGAAAAGCACTACCGTCCAACCGAAAAGAAAATTCAGTTTAGTCAAAAAACATCGTTCAGTTCCGAAACGTTCCGCTATCCAAACGTCGGCATTCCCGAATTAGAAAGTACTTTTTCAGTCCGAATCTCAAAAGCAGTCGTCAGTCCGAATTTGAAAAACACGTTTATCAGTCCGATTCTCAAAACAAGTCGTCAGTCCGAATTTGAAAAGCACGCCGTCGGAACCGAAAATAAAATTCAAGTTTAGTCCGAAAATAAAATCCACTGTATAGTCGAACATCGCGTCCGAATCGTCGTCCGATTAGTCCGAAACGTTCGTCAGTCCGAATTTGAAAAGTACTTTTTATCAGGTCCGATCTCAAAAGCAAGTCGTCAGTACGAATCTGAAAAAAAACACGTTTTTTCAGTCCGAATCTCAAAACAAGTCGTCAGTACGAATTTGAAAAAACACGTCGTCAGTCCGAATTGGAAACCACAAATAAAAGATACAAAATAACAATAGGGCTAATAATAATGATAATAATAATACTATCTATCTATATTAATACCGTGGTCTGTCTACGGTGTGTCTGTCTGACCGAGTCTAGTTTCTCGCGACACGAGGGGTCGCCACGTCCTGAAACTGATGGAGTGGGTTGCCTTTGGGACATTCCGAAAAGACTGAGTTTTAGTTTTTTTGGTTAGTGGATCCCCAAGGCTCATCTGGGGGTTCATTCAAGGTCAAAGAAGGTCAAATGGGGAAAGTCTTTTTTCTAGTAGACCCGAGGCGGTTGCCCTTGTTTTGAACCTTGGAGGGTGGGTGCCTGACCTTCCGAAGACAAGTTTTGGATTAAAGTGGAATCAAAGGTCATCAGGAGATCATTCAGGTCAAAGGGGTAATGGGGTAAAACGTTGGTGTATGGACATGAAACTTGGAAGAGTGGGGTTGATTGTTGATGCCGAAAATTTTAAAGGTCACGACAATGTCATTAGGGGTCATTCAAGGTCAAAGGAGGTCAAAGTCTATTTTCTTGGAGACCAAGGGTCGAACGTTCCTGACACTTGGTGGGTGGGTGCCCCTTGACCTTCCGAAGACTGAGTTTTTATTGGTTAGTGGATCAAATGTCATCAGGGGTCATTCAAGGTCAAAGGAGGTCAAATTGGGTAAAAGTTGGTATATGGACATGAAACTTGGAAGGTGGGGTTGATTGTTGATGCCAAAAATCTTAAAGGTCACAAAAAGGTCATTCAAGGTCAAAGGAGGTCAAATGGGGTAAAACGTTGGTGTATGGAAATGAAACTTGGAAGGTGGGGTTGATTGTTGATGCCAAAAATCTTAAAGGTCATGACAAGGTCATTAGGGGGCATTCAAGGTCAAAGGAGATCAAATCGGGTGAACTTTGGTGTATCCATACGAAACTTGGTGGACGGGGTCGATTGCTCATGCCGAAAGTCATGACAAGGTCACCAGGGGTCATTTTAAAGTCAAAGGAGGCCAAATGGGGTAAAACGTTGGTGTATGGACATGGAACTTGGAGGGTGGGGTCGATTTTTGATGCCGAAAATGTTAAAGGTTATGACAAATTCATCAGGGGTCTTTCAAGGTAAAAAAAAAACCCGCGAACTCGTGGGTCATTCAAGCCAGGTGATCGCGAAACCCAGGTGATAGGGGACCGCCTATTGGAATTATTTCGATAAGGAAAGCTTAGAAAATAATTATAACTTCTGTCGTTAATTTTCAACAATATCAATGTTTAAATCAAATGTGCGTCTTAAATTAGTTTGGGTCATATATATTTTCCCCCACTATGTTCTCTTCAAACTTCACATAAATATGGTTTCATCGATATAAACAATTTAAAATGAAAATATTTTTATTGAACTCCTTGATCAAGAAAAACATTTCAACGCCAAAATTGTCTTCTTAGGCATTTTTGCCTTTATGATGGCGCCATTTTGGAAAATGGCATCGTATGCAAATTGCCACCGCTTTTAATGTTGTCATCACCTGATTTCATGAACTCCACATATAGGTTAGCCTTGTTCAAGGCGCTCTACCAACTTCATTCATTGGTTCACACGTCTGATAAACAATGTCATCATAATCAGTGGAGTATATATCCTTCCCTAAAATTAAAGCAAATTGCAAGAATTCACTCTATTAAACACCTAATTTGAGGTCTCCAATTTCACCTGGCCTATGTTCCATACTTCCACTAGCGAGTTCAAAAAGTTCAACGCAGGAAGAGCGCGCCTTTTTCAGTCTGTCAGGCTTTTTTCTGCATTGGCAAAAATTTGATAGGAGTTTTATACAGGGAAGGTTAAAACCACAAAGCAATGTAATCAAGGCTGCATATATAGGCCATCGGACAGATCTCATAGCTTTTACAAAGGTGACGCACCCTATATTCTCTAAAATCATAAAAATCAGTTCTACGCGTGTTCTCAAGTCTAGTAGTAGTTGCACATTTTTTTGCAAATTAATTCAATGTCATCTCCCTTTTTCCTGAATATCACTGGCCAACGGATGTACACCACGTTCCATTGACTCCAGCAAATAATGGCGCTATTGATAAGTAATTCCGCCCGTATTATGCATAGGACAACGGACTTCAGATTCTATGGACCTGCAGAGCCAGTGTTATGGTCCATGACGTTGAAAAGCTTTCAGGTGTTATCACCGCCCGATTTTGATTGACCTATAGCCTCGTTCACGAATAAAATAAAACTCGAGCTTCTACTGGAAGTTCAATAACTTTGACCCTATAGTTCATCATTTATTCAAAAAGGAAACGAGGATGAACAAAAATCATGAAAGAATGTTGCTTGGCAAGCTGTGACCTAATATCGTGGTGCGAACCAAGACTCTTAACTTAGTCATAGGACCTCTTTTCTATTCAATTTGTAAAAAGTTTGCTCACCTGCATTTCATATTGGTGAATGATTTTCTATCTCTGCTAATAACGCGGTAAATTGCATAGAAATGGGGTTACGCGACAAGTTACGGATTTGGTTCTGCACAAAGATGTCAGGTCACATTCTGTCAAACAACTTTTCTCTCATGAGTTTTAATTTGCTCACCTTCGTTTCCCTTTCGAATAAATTATGAAATATAGGGTTAATTGAACACACAGTAGAACCTCTAACTTTATTTATTCGTGAAAGAGGACAGGTAATTTATGTTCCACATCGTGAAAAATCGCTTAATCTAAATCTAAAATGCCAGCCGCCATAAGTTTTGTACAAAATCATATAACTATTTGTTATTTATTTTTAGGTAAAGGGGACTGTTAGCTATAATCCCTGAAAATGTCATAGCGATAGAATCAACACCTTTTAAGATATCACCCCAGCAATCAGGTTAGCCGCAGGACCCATTTTACCAAAATGAGGAGCTGATACCACAATGGTGTCACTGAAGAACAAATAGGATGGCAATTTAATGTTGATTGCAATCAACATTTAATTGCCCAAAATTCTGCACAACAACTTCTACTGAATAACTGCATTTACATCATTATTATTCAACTGATAGTAATGATACTGATAAGGAAAAGAATGTTACTTTATTTGGTGATAACATACATTTCGAGATAAAACTACGACTAATAAGTCATCGACAAACTCCACGTTACGTAAAAATTATAAATGCGTTTAATAGGTTGCAACTTGCTCGTTACATTCTAAGCTTCATGAAAGTATAACATAATGTTTTCAACATAAAACTCAGTAGAGGTCTTCCCCGGGGGTCCTCCACCTTTCGGATTAGCGGCCATCTTGTCGGGAATGGTAAAGTCCATTCCAAATTTCTGGAGACTTTCTAAATCTAAAGAACGACATGCATGTTGGATATGTATGCATAAAAGTGTGGGTCACACTTTGAATAGCACAAGTACTTTGAGGTCGGGTATAAATTGATCTGAATGAGGAATACTACGGGAACTAACACCATTTGTTATAGGTTATGCATGAGTGAGGTGAAAGACCTCTATATTCATTCTGTCATTCATTTTGATTACGGCAACTCTTTCTGATGTGCTGTCACAGACTATGATGATTGATATAGCTTCAGGTTTCAGGTTTTATTTCATCTCATTGCACAAATAGCTCTAATGCAATGTTGTCTATAATTTGGACAATATGAGGTGTTCGTTGATCATATTTTCCCCATTTTATCCTATAAGTGTCTTCAAATGCATGTTAAAGGCTGACTCAGAGATTTCTAAATATAACTTTTTTGTGTATTAATTAAAAAATAGTCACCTAAAATGCTCAATTCCAAAGTTTGAGATGAATTTGATCTTTCGTTTTGATGCAGTAAACATTAATGTATAGCATAAAAGTACCATAGGATACTGTGTAAATTAACGAAAATTCCGGATCCGGAATTTTATAACATAATTGTGATTTTCTATATGAAGGACATCGATTTGAGCTTAGTTATTTCACACAGTAATTAGTATAATGGACAAGCATTATGTATATGCAAAACACACCACATGTTAGAAAATTGAGGGCGCCCTCGTCTGGAAATCTATGAACCAGCCTTTTAGTCCATGAGCTCCCCTACAGACCCGTATACACTTGCACCGTCAGAGAATTTGAATGTTGATTTGAGTTACATATGCATAGGACTTCGAAACCCTGCAAGGTGGAAAATTCCAAACCCTGGCAAACTCTTGGTACAGCCATTTTTTTTCAAAATGGCCGCCGGCGGCCATTTTGAAAAACATAAAATGTCACATTCCAGGAATTATATCAGATAAAAAAGCAAATGAGGTGTCTCTTTCACTAGATTCTGACATTTCCATTCCGCTGGAAGTAGGTTTAAAGTTCAAAACCTTGACAAACTCTAATTATGACCATATATTTTCAAAATGGCCACCAGCAGACATTTTGAGAAACATAAAATGATGTAACTTTGGCACCAGGTCATCTACAAAGGCAAATGAGGTGTCGCTTTCAATCAATTCTGACATTTCCATCCCAATGGAATGGTTTTGAAAATATAAAATTTAAGTAAACTCTGTTTTCAAAATGTCTGTCGGCAGCCATTTTATAAATGCCCTAATTCCTTCACAAGGTCGGCTACAAAGGGGAACACTTTTCTTTTTCACTCAGGTTCTGGCATTTACAACCGAGTGAAATGGTTACCAAAGCATTACATTTTGATTTAATGTTGAATTGTAATCATAAAACAAAATAAAAATGATATAAAATAATAGAAATATAAGGTCTATTATGTGTTTTTTTTGTCATAGACACGGGTTCATTTTCCATTAAATGAACCCCAATCACATTATTATAAACTGTTGATTAAATTACTGTTAAGTTGGAGAGACCCTTTGACCCCTTGAGGTACCTTGAAGACCTTTAAGTACAGAATCAACTTAAAAGGTGGAGGAATACCTATTTGGTTCGTATCTGGAAAAGAGCCAGGTCAAAATCATCATCCAAAACATTTGACCACCTCCGATCCGGTTGGAACATCACATTAAGGGAACAAAATCATTAGTCTAGCTGCCACCTAGATCGAGTGTGATTCATGTCCATATTTTATTTTCCATTGTCCATAATGTCCTGCCTGTTTTGTTTCCTACTACCAGTTAATTAAGGGTCGGAAGTCTTTACCCCCTGAAGTGCTTGCCGTGTGCAAATGTGGTCGTTTTGCCTTTTTGTAAAAGTAGACATTTTTGCGTAACATCACAAGTCACGGGTATCACACTGTCATGTCAAAATAAGTAGAATACACATGACCAGTGGCGGCGCCAAACTTATTTTTTTCGGGGGGTGGGGCAAAGTAAAATTTTGGGATTTTGAGGTCTTCAATTTCACCTGGCCTATGTTCGATCCACTCGGTTTGGTTATTTTGTGACCCCATGTCAGATCTGACATATCTGACACGGCCTATTCCGGTTTTATAATTCTGTTTAGCTCCGTTTATTGGAGCCAATTGGGAATTTATCCCGTTTAGAATTAGACATGGACGGTACGCGGTATCGCATACATAATCTATCAGGTGGTCCGTTATGTTATGATCGCTTTGAAATAGGCCTATTTTGCACAACGGCGATAAACAACACGGAACAGTCGTGATGAAAATAGGAAAAGTACGTAATTTTACAGATTCGGCTCGGTGTAAACAAACCTCCCATTCAAAGTGTATAGTTGTCACTTTCTCCCGATGGGCGACTATCGGGAGTCGTCAACGGATTCAGCCAGTATGTTTATGTGTGTGTGTGTGTGTAGGAGGGGGGAGGGGAGGACATGCCATCCTAACAGCAACAGTGAATTCAAAACAGCATCAACATCCGGCGCGACGAGAGCTGCTGTAGTTTATTTCAAAGACACAACGATAGTAGGGCTCTCTTACGCGTATCGGACGAAGACCGGCCTGGACGAAGACTCGACTAAAGCTGGAGCCAAGTCAATAATTTAATGAACGCGGGAGTTCCTAATCGGGAATTCCGGGAAAAATATGGGGAAAGCAACACGGATCATTAGGAACGGAATGCCATAGTTGAAATCATTGCTAGCTAATTTTATATTCGGGTCACCACCACTCCAGCTGTCTGCGTGTACCCTCCGGGTCCTGCATGCCTGCCGCGCTTGTGAGCGATTCGTAATAGGGAGCTCCGACTGAGAAAAAAATAAGCTTCCGTTTTATTACCTCGAACACATCAGCTCCCCTGGGTACTCTGCCGGCAGAACAGGATGTACGGCAATTACTGTAAGTTTTGTTTGGCTATGTCTGAGCACATCAGGCTAAGAGCTTCACACCTGGTATCCATAATTTGCCCCGCAACTAGAACCCTTGCCTACCGCGACCTTACATACACTTTGAACCTGTTGAGGTATGTTACAACATTTTCCAGGGGGAAGGGGCATATTATTTGGCAATTCCTGTGTACAACACGTACGGAATGCGTAAAATGAGCACTCTATAATAATCCCACCCAGTAAACCAAATGCTTTTTGAAACGCAAAAGGTTTTTCGTCCTACCTTTATCTGGTCCTTCGCCAGGATGAGACAAGTCTTGCGACTTATTTATCCATCATCTATAGTGCACTCACTTCTCGGTAACTGAAGATTGGCATCACGGGATCTCCTCAACCTCAGCACCCCTCCACTAGACCCGTAGGTTTCTTATCCTCCTGAGGATCACTGTCAGAGCACCTTAGGGGGAGGTTTCACGGCAGTTCACGGCGAAGTGCAGCGCCGTGAACCTTTTGTTATACTCACTACCCCTCTCCTCTTTGGGGAATAGATTCTGCCGAAGCTCGCTCACCCCGAAAGGCTCCTCATGGCTTTCTAATAGAATTGCTTGGTAACCATTCTTATAAAAGACCATATCTTTTGATGTCAATATTCTGCGTGTCAAGCGGCGTTCACCTGGTGCTGATATGCCCGATGTTCGTTACTATATTTGGGATTTTGGTTGCCGAACTCCTGTAGAGCTCTATGAAAAAAAATCCCTAAAACCAGAGGGAAGGACGGCCCGTGTTCGATACTACTAGAGTTGGGATTTTAGAGGTTGCCGACTCCTTGGAGCTCTAGGAAAAAATCCCTAAATCGGCATTAATATACCTGATTGATTCCTCCTAAACCGCTTGATGATTCCTTCAATTTTTACCTAACGGCCAAGAAGACATAATTTTAAAGCTATTTTGTTCTGCGAACGTTTAGTTCGTAGAAGAAATTTGGAGAAAAATCAACTCCACGAGGTTCCGATGTCCGAACGTATACAACTCACCGAGATTTACCGCGCCTCAAAATTAACACAACGTATACCCGACGTTTGACAAAACTTGGTCATATCGCCCCAGATTTTGCTCAATAATATAGAATCCATGGTTTAAAGGATCACGGCATACGTCATTTTCTGTCATACCTGTGGCGAAAAAAACGGTTTTTGCTGGCAAAGTCACACAACCATAAAATGAATCCTATACCTTAACTTCACACGAAAAAAGCGATCAACTATGACAAATCAGGTTTTGGAAAGGAAATTTTGCTCAAAAATGGGTCAACTGGGCCAGGGTCTGTCAATACGTCGGGTCTACGTTGTGTTGCATTAGCGCAGTATCTCCATGTGCGTTTTTATATGTTTTGTGCTCGGACCTTGTGGAGTCTATAGGCCGTGGTGGAACCCCAAATACATGAGAAGGAGACTAATTTTGAATAATAAAACGTTGTCTCGAGGCGAGGGGATTTTGAATGGCGCGAAATGATTTTTCAAAATGCCTTTCTCTCCAAATTTCTGCTACGAACTAAAAGTTTGCAGAACAAAAATTGATTAAAATGGGACGTCTTTTGCGGGTATGGTAAAACTTGAAGGAATTCATCAAGCGATTTTTGAGAAATCAATCAGGTATATTAAAGTCGGTTAGGGATTTTTTTCCATAAGCTCCATAGGATCTCGGTAACCTCCAACATCCCGACTCTAGTATCGAACAATCATGCCGTCCTTCCCCCTGAACCTGTGCAGTGTAAAAGGAACATGAAAACGTCTTGAACAGGACTAATGCAGATTCCCCGAGTAGGACCCCGCGCGGAATGATATTGACATAGCCCTCCTTTGGTGGTCTGTTCAAACAATAATTTTTCGTGTTTTTAGGATGAGAGTGTACGTTGTTGAAGATAATAACATTAATAGTTTTTATCCGCCCATGACGCCCATCCCTTGACCTACCTTTTTACTGGTATTCCGATTCGGGCTTGTCATATCTGATTGTCAATATGTCATATCGGAACATGGGGTCACAAAATGACCAAACCGCTCCACTAGAGGTTCAATAAGTTCAACTCAGGCAGAGCTGGTCGTCTGAGTGCACAACCACTGACTGCACCTGACCACAACGGTGTATTTGCGGTTTTATACATAGACTATAGTAGACCCCTGGATCCAGTGCACACAACAGACCACCAGGGAGTACTCCCTTTTTTAAAAATCTTTCTCTCAGACATGGTAGCCGCTTCAATGCTAAAGCATGCTGATTTTCAAACCTGAAAACACAATTTTCAAATAATTGAAATAAATGTCAATAACAACAATACATGTAGAAAGCAATTTGTCGGTTCTTACTAGCAGCAGCCTTGATCAATGCACCCAAATACCGGAAGGATGTGCTACTTCCCACAATCCACTTCTTCCACTTACTTACACTGTTTTGCCACCTGCACTTGAATGTAAGAAATACTCCTTCATTGCAGGATTAGAATGAGCTCTGCTAGCTATGAGGATGGTGTGGCATTATATGCAATTTATATCAGAAAATGCATTGTGAGCAGCTTAGAACAGCCTCCGTTTGTCATAAATAATGGTCGACTTTTCTTTTAGTACATTGATGTTCTGGACCAAGATAGAACAACCCAAAACTCATTGTGCATTTCTAATACAAATTCACTCACTATTAAGTGACGATAACGCGGTTATAATGCAGTGGCAGTTTCCACTTGTTTTACTTATGTGTGATATTAAAAAAATGAAGTTATGTGAAGAATATGAAAAAAACTAAAAAATTAAAAACTTGTTTAAAATTTTTAAATCATTCATTTGGAATAAAAATGTCATAATATTAATGAAAATGAGAATCATTTGACTTTGCAGTTGAATCTAGTGCCGGATGAGGACAAGTTGGCATTTTCAATGATGGCCGCCCGGCGGCCCTTTTGAAATATATGGTCGTCTTAGAGTTTACTCAGTTTTTAAGTTTTCAAAACCATTCAAGTGTATTGACAATGTAACCATTGAATGGAACATGACACCTCATTACCTTGCAAATTGATTGTACCAAAATTACGCAATTTTTAAATAATGTTTTTTTCAAAATAACCGCTGGCACCATTTGCAAAATCATATTGCCAGATTAGATTCTGTCAGGTTTTAAATTTTAAAACCACTTCCAGTGAATTAGATCAGTGAAGATTAGTCTAATTTAGTGACAAATACACCCTCATTTGCCCTTTTTCCTTCTGCTGATTAATTCCGGAAATATGACATTGTATGTGTTTCAAAAAAATGGCCGCCGTTGGCATTTTTGAAAACAATTGGCTGTACCAGAGTTTTTTGGCCAGGGTTTGGAATTTCCAACCTGTGCAGGGTTTGGTGGAATTCCTATGCTTATGTAACTCAAATCAACATTCAAATCAAGAACAGCTGTAGGGCAGCTTCAGGACTAGTTCTTTAGCTGTCTTACCAATGGAAACTTCATATGTTAATATTTGTTGCAGCACCAGTCATTGTAAAAAATAGTGTTGTGGGATCTTAAGATTTCATAATATGGCTGTTCTGCACGCAAATTAGTACAGTCCTGTTACTAGCGCCTCAATTTGGTAAAATGTGTCTTGCGGTTTACTTGATTTCTAGGGCCATATATGAAAAAATATTGGCTATACCTCTATGAACTTTTTAGGAACTCTAGCTAACATTCCTATCTTACCTTACAACAAAGACCAAGTAATGATAAGCTTTTGTTCAAAACTTATGGCGGCTGTCACTAAGTGTTGCGTTTTTATTGGGACACGCTGTATAACACCTAAAATCTTTTCAGCTGCATGGATATAACAACGGGCTATGACCTTTTCACATGAAAATGAAAAAGGAATCTGATAGTCGGGTTCACGATGTTCAAATATTCCTATTCGTTGGCTTTTTATTTAAATTTGCTACTTTTTGCATTTTTCTAAAGTTTAGCTGTCACAGAAACAGAATATCAATGATGGCATTTTTTTAAATCGCGTATCTTGGATTTCAAAATGGCCGCCATTTTGAACCTATAATATGTTATCTCTTGACTTTTAATTAAGCACATTTAAATGTAATTCCACCATATAAACCTCTTTTGGAGTATGTAGATCTCAATGCAACAACATTAGATCATGTGGCTATGGCAGCCATCTTGAAATTCAAAATGGCCGCTAAGGGAAGTTCTTTTTTGCCACACCTGTCTCTGAAACTAGTAGATACATGATTATGGCGTCTATACCCGTGTTTTCATGGTCCAGGAATCCATTAAGAACATTAATAACAACAATGGACCACTTGATTGTGGAAGCCATCTTGAATTTCAAAATGGCTGCCAAGGGAGAGCTGTTTTATGCCCACATTCCGGTATCTAATACTATAAATTCATGATTCTAGTGTATAGACCCCCAGGCTATAACTATGTTTCATGGTTCAAGAATCCATTAACATTGTTAACAACAACGAATCATTTGGAAATGACAGCCATCTTGAATTTCGCCAATGGCTGCCAAGTAAAACCGCTTTGCCTATAATAGGTATGCGAAACATATAGAACCCCTTAAAACGTGGGCATAGAGACCAGAATCATGCTTCTATTAGTCTCAGAGACCGAGATATTAGCAAAAAATTGGCGGCCATTTTAATTCCAAAATGCCAACATTGATTTTCTTATTTGGTGAACCATACACTCTAAATATTTTTTTTACTCAACCTGAGTAATTTTTTTACTCCTTATGGTAGTTAAAAAGTCACAGCTCTTTTGTTGAGTAAACTTGACTCAACAAAGGTTGAGTAGCAGTTTTACTTTTCCTTGTAGTAAACATTTTACTCAGTAAAAGAGTCAATATTTGACTCAACATTTGTTGAGTAAAATTTTTCTCCGCTTTACTCAACAGTTGAGCTGTAACTTTTTTTACTCAACAGGGTGATACAACTTTTCTCAACCCACAAGGAGATATTTTATACTGTATTTGAGTAGATTTCTTGCTCAACTGTTAAGTAACATGTTTTGACTCAAGTGATGTTGAGCACACCGTTTGTCCAACTGTAGAGCAACATTAATGTACTCAATTACATGATAATACTTTTATGCATAACCAAAATGTTTTTTCATCAGAAGCTACAGGTTTTGCTGAGTAAAATGGCTGTTCCGTACACTCGAAACTTCCAGATTTTTGACTTGATTTCTGTAATATAACTACTCTTTCCAACATCAAAGGACTCAAGCAAGATTTTCTTAACTTTTGTATTCTTGGATTTAAAATAACACAAAATCTCAAGGACATTTTCCATTACTTTTACCCTTTTCTTTCGAAGTCCCTGGTGGTTCAAAATCATGATATGTAGATGCCCTGCACGTCGGTAGTCGTGTATCGATGTACATGCACCTATAAAACTATAGGTTCTAAATTGTCATATTAAAGGTGCAACAGAGATGTTTTACGGCACCCAAGTAATGTGTCATAATAGTATTTCATAAATTAACACCCAATAGATTTCTTACCTTATATTGGCTTGCAGAATGCCTTAAACGAGAGAAAAAAAGTGATTTGGAATGTGCTTATATTTCACTTAAACGGCTGAATTTCTATTTGCTCCTATTCGAATGTTAGAAATTTTGCAATGTTTTGTACAAAGAAACTTTTCCAGCTTAATCCTTTCAGATGTGGATATTTGATGGAAAGCTTGTACCTGTCTTTCCCGCCCATAAACTTGCACATTTTCTTACAAATATTAAAATGTTCACCTCAATTTCTTTTTCCCAATATCATAGACAAATGGTTTTATAGACTTCAGCAAACATAAGCTAAAGATATTACAATGGGCCTTGTATGTAGGGCCATTGTTAGAGCCAGGTGTTACCACCTCCACGATTCGGTTTAGTGGACAACGACCCGTCCTCTCTCACATAAATACCAGTGGACATTATAATAAGGTCGTGACACAAATTGTCTTTCTGAAAACGCGGTAAAATTGAATAGAATGAAGTTAAGCAATAAGTTACGCATTTAATTCTGAACAAAGTTGTTAGGTCAAAACTTGTCCCCCAGGCAACATCTCTTAGATGTTTTGGTTCATGTTTCTTCCTTTTCGAATAATGATGAAAAACATGGCCAAAGTTTAATTGAACACGCACTATAGAAGGTCAATAATTTACTTATTTGTGAATGAGGTTAAGTATTTTGTCCTGAACAGTACTCAGTCTAAATTGAAGAGGCGATAACAGCTTAAATCTTTCACTGCGCGACAATATAACATTGGTTCTGCACTCCCAGATGAAGGGAATTTGAAGTGTTTTTCTATACAAAAGCACCGCATACCGGGCCGTGATTGAATATCTTTAACTCATTGTTTGCTGAAGTCCTATGTGTATCCACTAGTCACTGATAATTGGGGAAATGAAATTGAAGTGACATTTTATTCTTTTTCAAGAAAATGTGTCCAGTTTTTATTTGTGGGAACGACGAGTCTATGATTTTAATAATTAATTGTCCACAGAGCGAAAAATAGGCATTTTCACACCCGATTGCAACTGAGCATCTGTAACATGCAGGACCACAAGGTCTATTTATTTTGCACAAAACAATCATTTTCATACATGCAAGAAAATAACCTGAATTGATAAGTAGTTAACTGGTCTGACAATATGTAGCCTATAGCATTTTCAGGTTACCATCTTATCTGTTCCAACCTCATTGTAGTGCTAGGGAGAATTTCCTGGAAGAGCAACAAACGCAGGTATCAATTGCCATCGCCCGTAACACTTGGCCAGGCCAGTTCTTCCTACCCTCCCACTTTGTCTAAATTCTAATGTGCTTGACATATAATATAAACTCAAAATCTTAACAAAATTCAAGGCATATTATTTCCGCCAAAGAACTTTGACACAAAAATTTACACAACCCCCTCCCTTTTTTTTAAACTTTAATATCAGAATCCCACTAGCCGCTTTGGAAAGCGGAAAATTCCACAAGGAATTTGAAAAAAACGAGGCCTCTTACAACATACCCGAATAACGTCATGCCAAAATCATCCCAAACAGCACCAACCAAGACGACTAAATGGGTGTTTGAAAGACAGGGGAGTTTCTTTACTAATATGTGCGTTATCCAATCTTTGAGAACCTGCGATCATATCAATTGGAAATTGTACACGACCTCATCGGCCCTGGTTTTAACACCTTTAAATAATATTCCCTAGGTAAAATATCGGACCAAAAAAATTTCAAACCGACTGGGAGTACGATTCACAAACCCTTTCTGTTTTTGC
>JAMKCH010020701.1:0-65858 GCA_023653785.1 Ophioderma brevispina | reverse complement strand
TAATACAGTAGATATGATTGGGCTTTGGCTATATTGATGCCATAAAATAGTGTAATTTCAGTTGTCCCACCAGGCAATTGATGTTGGAATGTCAAAAAGACATCGAGAGTGTTTAGAAATTTATGTCGAAAATGCAAAGTGATTCAACATAGTTCTTTTAGACGTCGATTCAATTTGCATTTTCGATGTAAATTTCTAACAACTTTGACCTGTTTTTGATGTGCCAATGTCTTTTTGACGTCCCTTCAAATGACTATACCTACTGGGGTGTTTCACCCATTTACCTATCAACACTTGCACGTACCTGACAATATTAGGGAAATAATAATATGAAATTCAAACTTAACATACACTGCCTACACTAACCTAAGTTGGTGTCTCTTTTAAATGTCAGGTGTTCACTACTATTCAAAGAGATAGTGCCCAATTTTCTTACAGAATAAGATCTTTAAGACAAATATAGTTGTGAAAGGAAGCTTAACTTTAACTTTCCAACATGATTTTCTTTACAGGACTTAGACTTGAAAGCCTTATTACTTGAAGCCTACCACAAAGGCCAGGCAGAACTCTTGTACGTGGTTCCCTTTGTGGCCAAAATATTGGAGTGTGTGACCCGTAGCCGCGTCTTCAAACCACCTAACCCGTGGACTATGGCTGTCATCAGTGTACTTGTAGAGCTCCATCAGGAACCAGGCCTCAAATTAAACCTCAAGTTTGAAGTGGAAGTACTTTGCAAGAATCTGAATCTTGATATTAATGTGAGTAGATTGGTTAGTTTCTTTTTTTTCATTATTTATGGTAAAATCAGCTAGAATAATTTGTAAGAGTGATATACCATCAATGCATGAATTTACAAATGATGTCCAACTAATATGCTGGGACTGCAACCACTAATTCGCTGATGTAGAGCACATTAGAATAAGACCGTTGTCAGGTCAACTGGCTCACGCTAGCTTTGGTACGAGCCACTGATCACAACACAAAACCTATGGCATATCATATTTCGGAACATGTGCATTTAACAAGGCTTTAACCAGTGACCAATGGATACTAACGTACACTACATCAGCAAAATTGGAAGGTGACTATGAAATCAGCACTGTATGGAAAGATTCTTGGATGTATGTAGGTGCAGAAAATGTTAATCCTGTTTTCAGCCATTGTAGTCTTTACATTTCATTTCTTGAAATTAATCATTTAAAATTAGCCTATAACAAAATTTCATGTATGAACTTCACATTCACTCATCTGTAAGGATTCCTGCCCCTCTGATACCTATTAGGCATGGAGTAGGGTGGTGACTTGAACAATAGCAAATATTCCATTTTCAGGGGCATATTGTTTGTAAGTAATTTCCTATTTCTATCCTGACCACAGGACATAACACCAGCTGTGTACCTGAAAGACTACGACCAACTTCAGTTCATTCCTCAGAGGCTGTCCGGTTCCAAGAAACCCAAAGATGACTCCCCTCCTACCTTCGGCACCGTCCCCATTCCTCCTACGCCACCTGTCGCAAACACCGACGTCGTCCCAACGGCAACCATCACCACAGTGACAACAACGGCAACACAAGGTACCACCAGCGGAGCTGCCACAACGACCACCACAGCTTCATCTGCTGCTCCGTTACCACAGTTTAGCTTCCATGATTTGAATACTACAGCGCTGAGTGGCCTTGCTCCTCATGTGTCTTTCAATGCTCAGGTACAATATTAAAATCTATGATATACTTCCAGTTACAGCGAGTGATTGGCGTGCACAGAAATCGCTCACTGCGACTGGAAGTAAATCATGGGCTTAAATTTAAGTTTTGGCCTGTTAAAGGCAGGCCCTGTCAAGCTGAATCTTTTTTGTGGAGTTATGATTTTAATTAGCAGTTCCATTGCATTTTTAAATAGAATTTAATGTTAATTGTTTAGATGTTTTTTTAGATGTGAAAAACTTTATTAAACAATTTGGCAAATAAGAAGACAGCTTGACAGAATTTATTTGTTAGACTTTTTGCTCTTAATATCCAAAGAGTGGATGCATTCTGTGTTTATTAGGTGCTGGTGTGTTCATGCGTGAACGTGTGTATGGCGGTGGGTGGGTGCTGTTGAAATTTTTTATTCCACCACTTGACAAAGGGTTAACATTCAAAATGTAACTAAATATTCTTGATAAAAAGTAATCATTCAAATTTTACCAACAATTCTTATGATCTATTTCAGCTGCCCCTGTTCCAGACACACCCCCAGCTGAGAAGCTGTGTACGAGCAGCTGTTGAGAGGGCTGTACAAGAGTTGGTGCAGCCAGTAGTGGACAGGTCAATCAAGATTGCACTGACAACCTGTGAACAGATTGTTAGAAAGGTAAGGATCATAACAAATAGTTATGTTAAAGGTACTTCTAGTACCAGTCTAACTCTCAGTCAAGCAGAGAGGGAATAGCATAAGGTGTTTATAGTCAAACAAGCAATGATTATCTAGCAGCACATTTCCCCTGGAGGTGATGAGTACTTACTGGGACTGATCATAGGTCTAGCGCGGCCTGTGGTACTGACGACTCACTTTAGTTTCTGATCCGGTTTGAAGTGGGCGGAGGAGGTGGTGAATGAGAGCAGAGTAAATACCAAATGACACTTTAAGGACTATTATTATATCATCTGTGGTGTGTCTATGAAACATGATCTCTTTTGTGAAACAAAGTGCCAATCCCGGTTAAGGTTTGGAATCCTAAGAAGTCACTTAAAGGTCAGTGGAGAGTTTGAATGCAATCAGAAGCTTACGCGAGTTTCAATGGAAATAGCCTTGCCGGTGTATGTGTTGTGTGACATCACTCAATAAGCTGTTCGAGGATGAATTCAATGTTGCACTCCGTCATGGAAAAAAGAGTGCCACCAGGATTTACCCATGGTAATTAATTACCAGTTAACCAACAGCAACTAACAGCAGCACAAACATTTTTACATGTAATCCATTTCATTTAAAGGTCCTCTCAGTAAACACTGATTAACCCTTCCTTTCTTTCAGGATTTTGCTCTTGATCTCCGAGGAGACTGTATGAGTTGTAGCGCCCATCAAATGGTGAGTGAATCTCACAGCGGCATGGCGATGTCACATGTCGGAAACCATTGGTGCTCAGTATCAGCAACAATCAAGACTACATGCCTGATGCTCTCAAGGTACGGATAGGCCATTAAGTTAAAGATGCAGCTAATTATGCCTACTATAGTCCATGTCGCTACTTCTGTTCAGTTGACGTCAGCGCGAGATTTTTTGGTCGCAATAGTAAATCGCTCGTAAAGTATCAATGACATCACTGCACAGAGGTAGTGACATGAAATAATGCCATGATAGTGTGATACATCATTACACTGGAACTGATTTTCCTTTACACCAATTGGACTGAAATATATGCATTTCCCTTCTGAGAAGTGGATGCCCCAAATTACAATAAGAAACCCCTCTTTCTAAAAGAGAAATGGGCTCGACCAGTGACCCCAGTCAACACCCTGTCGACCTTAGCTCTTCCTCAATTCCGTTTTGCCTGTTAACCAAGACAGACGCGTGTTACCGCAGCTCTGCTAAATTTACAGCCAAAATTAACTGAGATTTTGCTACTGACTAGTTGTCATCTCATACGGAATTATCCTACTACTACTACAATCTATCTGGACTATATACTGGATTATATACTGGATTTTAACGCACTTTCGGAGGAATAACGGAGTTTTACCCGTCGGGAGAGCTGTTTTTGGATCTTTTTGCCGCCCCATTGCGGTCATGTGATATGGTGTAGAGGGAAAAAAAACAAGGGGTAAACAAGGCGCCACATGACGCAGTGTGAAAAATGTGTTTGAAAAATTCTTTAACCGTTCGTGACTCAGTTACCGAGTGTTTTGTGTCTTGACGCTTTGCGTACCGGGAGACCTCCACGGCACGCGCTATGGTTATTTTTCTTTACGGTTTTTATTGCGCCGCTATTCCATCTAGCAAACTAACGCTCACCCCGTACTATGGCGCACAATTGGTTCGCTGCCCTGCCGCCATTCATGAGTGGGACCCCCATCCCTTATGTATCGTGACAGGCAATGTTCCGCACCGACAGGTGCTCATTATTTCTGTCTCGGACTTACGGATGGTCAGTGGGCAATCATTGAAGATGGGTACGCCGCTCGTGCGGCGTACACGGGAAAGGGGGGGGTTGGTGTGTGGTGATCCGGCCGGGGTGTGTCCAAGGCAGCCGAGGCTGCTCTGGGTGCTCCGAAGGTGAGGTGGCTTCGGCTGCTTGGGAAGCGTTGAGGGGTGGCTTCGGGCCGAACTCCTTGGCGTAAATCGGCAGCTGGCTCGCCTGGTTCGCACTAGGGGCTGCTCCGGTGGCAGGCTGCTGCGGTCGCGCTTGCAAAAACACCCAAGGGGGTGCGGGTGCGGGCCAATCGGTGGTGGTGAGTGGTGATGGTGGTGCCCAGGTGGCCCGGGCTGATCCATCGCGTTGATGTCCACACCTAACGGGGTTGCGGTTTCCCCGGTGTCCCGGGCACTTCGACCGCGACCACGGTAGCCATCACATCGGGTATGTCCGGCAAACCCTGGGGCGTTGGCTTCGGTTATCCATTGGCGGGACGCCGCAGGTGTGGCTTCTCTTGATACACCCGCATGTCTTAGCCTTGCTAGTATGCAGTGCCTTCTGGTCGACGCCGCATGCGGTTCCGGGCCCTTCGGGGCTTTGGGTAGCGCGTGGCGCTCCGCTGGCCTGGCCTCCGCAGACGCCCCACGCGACTAGGTCGGCACAGGCCTTCGTGCGGGTACGCCTGCTGCCGTTGCTAGTGCTGGTCCGCCGGCTTCTGCTTCCGCGGCGGGTCCGCCTATGGTGGGGTACCCGCTGGGTGCCCCTGCCACTGGCGTTCCGGCGGGGCAGCCCGTGGCCTTCCCCCTGCGGGGACACAGTTACCCGCTGCAGCCTACCTTTCAGGGGTTACGCTGCGTCCCCGTACGGGCGCCTACCCACCCTAGTCGAGCTGGACTGATGGGGGGGTCGTCTGGTTTGGGGTTTGGGTCTTTCGACCGGGGTCCGCTTGCGGGCGCCCTCCAGGGCTATGGTCACCAAGAGAATCGATACGTCAGGACGGCACAGCACGAAGGCACCAGGTGCTGTCGGTTGGCCGCATCGACCGCTTTCGCTCCGAGCAGGCCATTTGCGCCACTGCTGCCGCAGTTTGTCTCCCTTCTGGGGCCCGGTCAAGCTGCGGTGGTGGTACAGCCTGGTACAGGGCCAGGGCAGGGCGGTCGACCCGCCTCCCTACCCTTCGGCTTACGTGCATGGGACTCTGGGGTGTGTCCCCACAACTTCTCGGTATGTACCCTCGTCAGGGTCGGGTGGTGCAGCCCAACATACGAGCACCACACCTCGTGGCTTCCTGAACCTCAGCCTACGCCAGTGGTTTGGTCCCTGCGGGAAGGCCTTGGTGTCGACGCCCATGGTGGCGACGTCTGGCCCTCCGCCTTCTTCCGACTCCTGGCTGCACCGTCTCTCAGGACTCTACCGGCCGCAGACCAGACTTCCGATGTTTCGGAGGACAGCGCCGGTGGGGCGGACTCAGACTCGGAGGTAGGTTTTTCCCCCCCCCCCAAACCTGGGTGACGCTCCTTCGCAGCCTTCGACGTCTGCAGGCAGCTTCGGAGCAGGAGGAGGTGTATTCTCTTCCCGCGTGCACTCCTCAGGTGCTGCGTAGGGCGGCCGAGTCGCTCGGCCTGGGCTTGCACGACCGAGCGGCGTGGGAGGAGGGACAAGCTCAAGCTGGCTTCCCACTATCCTCACCTCCAGGAAGGAGTCCAGGCATTGTCGTTCCCAGGACGTAGAGGTCTACTGTGGAAGAAAGGCGCTCCGGGCGAGGTTAATCAGAAGCTCTCATCGACCCGGTTGAAAACCTTCGCCAGGTCCCTGAGAACTGCTGAAGGAGACTATGACTCTTCCTGAGAACTCCGACCATCGATCTTGACCTAGCAGCCCAGTTGCCAACAGGCAAGGTGCTCCGGCCGGCTTCTCCCCCTCTGGGAGGACCAGCTGACGCACCTAGACACTGGCTGGTGGTGACCTCTGGCATAAGACTGGGCGCTTTCTCGATGGTCCTCGCCCGCGACCTCAGATCCTCGTTGGGCGCGGGTGGAGTTTGCTCCCGGAAGCCTCTGATATTGACTGTCCTAGCCTCGCCAGTGACTCGGCAGAAGAGGCTCAATGGCGTTGGCGCGTCGCCTGAGCTTCTTGCGAACGCGAGAAAGCCTGCTTCACACTTCGCACCTGGAGTTCCGATCTCGCGTGCGGAACTCTCCAAGACCAAGCCGAGTCGCGGGACGTCATCTTCGGAGGGGATCGTTCGGTGACTCACTGCGCTTATGCGTTCAGCGGAAGCGTGTGAGTCGACAGGCGCTCAAGGAGGATCAGGCGAAGATCTCCTCGCGGGGATCCTCGGCCAAGAAGAAGAAGAACGATCCCGCTCTTCTTCTTCCACTCGTTCCGCCAAGCAGGCGAAGCCGGAACCGCCTCAGCAACCCAAGAAGCCCGCCGCTCCGGCCACTTCTACCAAGAAGTACGGGGGCCAGGCCGAGACTCACCCTCCTCCCAAAAGCCACAAGGCGCCTGGGAAGGGGGAGAAGTCTTCGTCCTGAAGGGCACGGCGGCAGCGGTGGGACCTCTCCACTGGGAGACGGACCAACCCACCTCCGGGGGGCGGGCCGCTTAAGTTCGTACGCGCGGGAATGGCCAGCCATAGCATTTCCCCCGCGCCTTGGGTGCTGTGTGGGGGAACGGGGGGGTACGCATATAGTTACCGCGGAAACCCCGCCGACTTCCCACCGAGACCTACCCCCCTTCCGGGGAACACGAAGAAGAATCAACTCTTCTGGACGACGGTCTCGGCGCTCCTGGCGACGGGTGCCATCTCCCCAGTCGACCCTCCTTTCACGAGGGTTTTGTCGAACGGTTCTCTGGGGCCCCCAAGAAGACCGGGATTGGCGTCCATCCTGAAACCTGAAGCTCTGAATCAGTACTATCAAGCGAAGAAGTTCAGGATGGTAACTCTCGCGTCATCATGCGCTGTCCTTTGAAGGGGAGCTGGGCGTCTTCTTGGATCTGAAAGACGCCGACCTGCACGTCCCAGTCGACAAATCCGACGTCGCTGGCTCAGATTTCATATCCAGGGCCAGTCGTACGAGTGGACTGCCTCCCCTTGGACTTTCCACCTATCCCAGGGTCTTCACGATGGTGACCCGGGAGTGGGCGACTTCCTCAGGCGTCAGGGGGTCAACCTCGGCCTGTATCTGGACGGACTGGTGGAGTCTAGGAAAGTCGCCACAGGCGACGGCCGACATGTTCAGCCGTACCGTTCAGGGCGTCGTTGCAGAGGTTGGGCTTGATTGTCAACTTCGACAAAATCGAAGCCTGAACCCCTCTCAGAGACCTGAGGTATCGGTGCTAGGCTTCTTGCAACGCTTCCGGGCATTTGCAGATCCGACGGCCGGAGCGGGTGGAGGTGGGATGTCGTGTTCAGGCTGCGAAGCCATGGCGCTGCTACGCAGGCCCCCCCCGCTCGAGATCGGCTTAGCTTCTAGCCTTGATGGCCAGAGTCTCGTCGACCTGGGTCCGTATTGACCGTTTCCATATGAGGGTGCTTCAAATGCACCTCGGACGACTTTACAGGCCGATCAAGCACCTAGATTCCCGTCTGATCCCAATCAACTCGGGGATCCGGGAACCCCTGGCATGGTGGTCTCACCGCCCCAACCTGACTTAAGGGATCTCTTCCCTGCCGCCTCCTGCGATGTTTCATCACGAAGGACGTTCGAAGTCGGGGTGGGGGGGTTCCCTAGACCCTCAGCGCCTCGGGGAGGGACGTCGGTCCCTGTCGAGGCCCAGGCCCATGTCAATCGGACATACGAACGTGGGCAGTAGAAGCGAAACTCTTGCTCACTTCGAACGGCGATGGTGACCAAACTCCAGTGTCCTAGTAAAGTCGGACAACTCCACCGTGGTGGCCTACATCAACAAGCAGGGAGGGGGACTCGGTCCCGGTCCGTGTCTCGACGCCTGCCGCATCATAGCGTGGTGTCGGGATCTGGCCATCACGATGTCCGCAATACACATTCCGGGGGCCGTTAACTTTCTTGCCGACGATCTGTCAAGCGGCCCGCAGTTGATGACGGCCCCTCGGAATGGAAACTGAACCGAGATGTCGTACTGGCGGAGATCTCGAGCGGTGATATGTTCTCAGGACAGACTTGTTCGCCTCGAACCTGAGTCACCAGCTCCCTTTGTACTGCACCCGGCCACGACCCGGGTGCTTACGCAGTCAACGCTTGGAGATGGGACTGGTCGGGGATTCCCCCAAAAAGGCATATTTCCCCCCTTCCAACAATTCCGAGGTTGCTGCACCACGTGGTGTCGAAAATTGGGCGGGAGGCCATGCCGTGTCATCCTAATCGCTCCCTTCTGGCCGAAACACCTTGGTTTAGTCCAAGGGTGGATCGCTTGGCGGCTCTGCCGCTGCTGCGTCTACCGATCCGTCCGGACCTAGTATCCCTTCCGGACGGGTGGAGTGGGAGCGGCCAGTCTGGCGCTGGAGCACCTAGCATTGACTGTGTGGCCAATATCCGGCAGCGATGCCGAGATTCGCTTTTCGCAGAGGGCTGCCTCGCTCCATATCGGCGGGAAGAAGGCGATCCACCATGGACGCTTACTCTAAGCGTCTTGGGACCTACTTCCGGCTGGTGTGAGCGACGACAGGTGTCTCCGACTCGGGGGTCTGTAGCCGAGATCGCTGACTTTTCACCGATCGCTTGATGCGCTTTGAAACTTCGACTGTTAGAAATACAAGTCCGCTATTTAGCGATCCAGAGAGGTTTCGATGACGATTACCATTAATGACGATGGCTCGATCCATCCGTCTCCTTCTAGAGGGGAGTTTAAACACGACCTCACGACACGCCACCAACCGACCGGTCCCACCCTGGGGAACTTAATACTGTCTTAGACTATGAGTGAAGACCCCCCGTACATTGAACCCACCATGCGCCCCCGACCCACCGCCCCCCCCACCCCGGCATCACTAAAACATCTGTCACCATTAAGAAGTCTTCATGGTCGCTCTCGCCTATGGGAGACGATGCTCGGAGATTAAGAATAGCTCGATGTCAGCGTCAGAATCAGAATTCTCTCGAGGAAGGGTCAAATTGTCTTCAGGCCGGATTTTCTGGCGAAACGAGTCATCCTCATTCCGAGACACTAACAATTATCTTACCCCGAATTGCCTGTCACTCTTCGGTGCGGAAAGATCGCCTGTGGTGTCCTGTTCGGGCCCTTGAGTACTAAACGGAAAACTAGTCCGCTCAGGGGCGCAAACGACTCGTTGTTTCTTACACACGCTTCCCCCCACGGGTCCGCGTCAAAAGCGACAATTGCTAGAGGGATTAGCGCGGTAATTATTAATGATTCCAACGCGGTGAGAGGAGCTACTCAAGCTAGTTCCCCATTCTGTTCGTAATATCACTCGTCATGGGCCTATACGCGGAGGAATCAGCATTTGCCGAAATCTGCGAGGCGTATGTCGTGGAGGGCTCCCACAACGTTTTCGTCGGGTATACAGCAACGTACAACACTCCCCAATTGGAAGAAGAACGTTGCGAGAGGGCATACTGCAGATAACAACAACTAAATTCAAAACTTCACAAAAATCAACGTCTCCATCCGGTTTGCGGACTGTGACCTCGCCCCGGAGTATTCGTTTGTAAGGTGAGAATCTATGTCGCGAATTTAATTTTATGTTAATACCTTTAGGTCTGTAACATATGTTACTTTATGTTTAGTGTGGGTTCGCCTTTGGCTGCTGCATTTGTTGGCTGACTCTGAGATATCATCTCCACTACGAAATGAGTGAGTAGTGTCTGGTAGTTGATGAAAATTATCATTCATCGGGGGGTGGTTAAGCATATATTTCAGTCAACATTGGAGTAGAGTAAAGGGAAATCAGTTCAGTGTAATGATTGATTCAAAAACACATAGGTTTATATAATCATTTCAACTGAAGCCTGATTTCCTTTCCAATGTTGACTTCCACTTCCAGGCCCGCCCCACAGCATGATATATATGCGCGTCCGTGTGGGCGTTGAGCCAAAACGGAATTAAGGTAGAGCTAAGGTCGACAGGGTGTGACCTGGGGTCACTGGTCGAGCCCCTGTCTCGTTTAGGGGTGTTATATGGTAATTTGGGGCATTCCACTTCTCAGAGGGAAATGCATATATTTCAGTTCAAAACATGGAAAGGAAATCAGGCTTCACTTAATGATTTATTAAAACATCATTGTGGTTTGAAATAATTATGATGAAGCTTCAGGAGAAGTATGTGACAAGTTTTCCAATCCGGTTCAACATAATTGTGTTTATAGTGCTTTGGTAGTTGAAAGAGGGAAATCTGTGACCGGTTTGAAGTAATTGATGTTTACAAACATTTTAAATTTAGTAAATTGATGTTTTCATGGAAGTGATGAGTACTTACTGGGACTGATCATAGGTCTAGCGCGGTGCGTGTTTTTGTGGCAAAATCTGACGGAACAGTTTAAGATTCTGAATCCATCCTGGAAACCCTAACAAACATCCTCCGACAGTGGATTGTATAGAACAAGAAGGAAGCGGTACTTGAACTGGATTTCTTTGTTCGAAATGATTAAAACCCAAACTTGGAGTATGTTTGATTACATTGTGTTTTGGGCACTAAATACTGACTACCACTTATTTGTTGTTGAGTTTCAGGGCGGCAGCAGCCAGCAGAAAGACGCGCGAATAGAACAGGCGCAGGAGGATGGTATCCACGGATATGTGGAATTGACATGTTGTTATCCAAAAGTGTGCTGAATGTAGAGAAGGCTATCCCAGAAATGGATAGGCGACGAACTGTAAGTGTAGCCAAATCATTGGTGGGGTTACTGTTATGCTCAATTAGTTAAAAGGGAGTAAGTACTTTTGAGGTCAAGTGACAAATTGATTCCTGGATAGAATGTGTATCCGAGTTTAACTATTGGATAGAATTCCTTCTAGGGCCAAGCATCGGGATACCTTACTGACGCTGGTGAGAATTTAAACATTTCTCTTCCATCCAAACTTCATCACACTAACCAAATTGCTGTCAATATTAAGATTGTTGTATTTACATGGTTGTGAAAATGGAATTGGTCAAAATGGAAAAATTTTAAATTTCTACTGACGTAAAATCCAGAATTTCAGCGGTTTAGGGCCTAGAAAATTATGCTTTGGTTAGGCATGGGATAAAAACAGGCAATGTTCAAATGATGAGTACTTACTGGGACTGATCGCAGACTTTAAAACAAGTCTGTGGTAAAAATGACGACCTGGTTTAGTTTCTGAGAACTAAGAAAGTTTGCTTTACAAATACATGTGGCCAAATCTGACATAATTCATCACGGTTTCGCAGTATGCAGGCATAAAAGTTTAACAGGCAGTCATCCAAGAAAAACAAAGGAAGTGGATTGGGATGGCTGTCTTTGTTCGATAGTTCTTCTTGAAGTAATTTTGCTATTTTGTACTGTCACTCTTTTTCACAGGAAATTGAGCTGCGCAAGCACGCACGTAACGAGAACCGTAGATACTGTGATCCAGTGGTGCTGACCTACCAGGCAGAGAGAATGCCAGAACAAATTAGGCTAAAGGTGAGACAATGCTGAAAATATCTTGTCTGTGTATGTAACAATTTACTTGGGGTGAACATTTTGAAGTCATGTTGCTACATCAAGTAATTTCTTTAGGCAATCTTTTGTGGGCAGTGCAGAAGGAGATAAAATGTTTTTGCTTATTTCAACCGTATTGAATTTCCAGATACTGATATTGTTCACTAATTTACTACTGTAGTCTTTGACCTAAAGTTGTATTCATAGACCTTATCTGGAAATATAAAATTTATACCCATAAAGAACTAAGTAGAAAATATATTGGCGATTTTGTCAAAGCTTTGCATATGGATCTACTTGGCTATGATGAATGCTTACTATGACTGATCTAATGACGACCTGGTTTAGTTTCTGAGCCTGTTCCTGTTTTCCGAACAGATAATCAATATATTAAGCATTGTGATTCAATATGGCTCTGTCCCTCACAAAATCTTGATCAACTGTTTGCATGATTATTCCTCATCTGCAGGTGGTGGGGTACCAGCTGGTCAGATCGCCGTCTACGAGGAGTTTGCCCGCAGCATCCCCGGCTTCCTACCCACCCCTGAAGCCAATCAGCCCCCGGGTTTCCTGGCTAAGCCGATGCAGGTAACTGGCAAGGTATTGGGTGGTTATCTTTAAACCTTTTCTGCTGTGCAAATATGGTGGCATTATTTATAGTTCTAAATATTTTTGTTGCGGTGCTGTGTGCAGTGCGTACTGGTAGTGAGTAGTCCATTGATCACAATCTAACTTATTAGTGGTCTGGTGATGAACTTCATAACATTTCTTTCAATCATTTTTTTTTTTTGCTCGTTTAGTGTCATCAATTACAGTACCAAAGCTAACATCTGAGTGTAGTTAACGACTGTTTAGGGGTGTGCATGAATTTGTATATGGTTGTAATCAGTATGAGGTTTTTGAAGTAATTCCTCACAGAAGATAACACAAGTAACGTTTTGTACCTTCTCATTGAAACAGTTGAAGCTTTCAGGCAGTGCAGATTATTTCTAAAAGGCAGTATTTATTTTAACACTTGGACCCATGCTAGGCAATTTCCTGGGCCTCGCATACCAAGGATTTTAGCAGTAAAGTTTGGCCTGTTGTGACATGCAGCCAGTACAATTTTATGGGCAGACCAGACGATATCGGGTTATACTTTCATTAAAAATCAACCTCGAGGTGAGATATTATGTCTGGAAATCAAGGGCAGGTTCCGGCCAGAATTGCGTATGTCTCCCTAGCTTTAGCAATGGTTCAGCTTCACTGCACTAAAATAATGGAACTGCTGAAATGATCTGGTACTTCTAGCTTAGTTTCCCAGGTAGAGAGTTAAGATTCAAAATTGCATTCAGGAGATAATTTTGTCAAATAAATATGGTTATGTGGGTTCAAAATTACCCTTACCAATAATTTAGTAGCTCAACTTGTCATCCGACAAGATCGTGTTTATACTTCCAATTTGACTGGGATTAGTGAAGTCTTTCACCACATTGGATTATTGAAGTCTTTTACCACATTGGGAGTGCATAAGTGTGTGTGATTTTAAGCTCAAAGAAAATCATCGCTGATGTGGGGTGTGATTGATAAAATTCCTATAACTTCACAGCCCTGTCCCCTAATTGTTGATTACCCAAAATTGTACCACAAATCAGCACAAATGTGAATATCACTTTCTCAGTGACCACACACCATTATTTGCACTCATTGAGAATCGTTATAGCCCAGTTAGTTGTTCTATAGACATAATAATAATCATAGTTTTATACTGATAAGCATGCATCACTATTAAAGCATTAATTTCTTCAAGTCACAACTGTGGCCGTAATGTTCACTCACGTCAATAACTGAATCTCACCAGCCACTGGATATGTGTATGCAGATTACGATCCACATGGATTGTTATACCATAATCACTTTTTTGTTTCAAAACCATGCATTTTGTTGTCACATAGTTTAACTCAAGTTTTGACTTCATAATAGCATTTTGTAGAGGGCAGAAGCTATCAAAATTGGTTTTCATTTTAGTGTCTTTAGAATTAAGATTCTTCCAGTAGGGACATTTCAAAAATGTTCCCAACAAAATTTTGTAACCATATCAGCCATTTGTGTACACAGAATTATTACCAAAGTGTTTGGGATTCACAGAAATTAAGAAATGTTGTGATGCTTTGATACAAACCAAATAATTTTGTGTACATGTACACAATAATAAACACATTGTTTGTGTAGACACAATTTTCTGTACACAAAACCAAATGTGTTTCCAAATTCAAGTATTCAATCTGATATTTTACAGTTAACTTTTGATACCATTTCTTATAACCTACTGACTTCAAACCAGCCATTATGAACATCAACTCTTGAGTGAACAGTTAAAGGTTTAATGGTCACCACCAGTAGAAATACCCACCCATCATATTATTTCTTCTTCTTTTTTTCATACATTGTATACATAGTGTGTTTTGATTTGTAAGTGAAAGTCAACCATCATGCTTTTCTTGGACATTGAGAATAATGTTGTTCTGTAAAGAGCATAACAGGGAAGAGGCGGAATAAAAGAAATTACGTTCTTATACAATGTCCGGGAAAAACCTGATTGGGTTTACTCATCACATTAAGGGTGCATACACATCTTTTAGTTCCTAAACATGGTTTTGCTCAATCGTTTGTATAACTGCAGTAAATATTTGGTAAAGCTATAAATGGATCAAAAGGAAAATCACCAGTGTAAGGCTAATGAAAAATGATTCATCTTTTCCATTACACTTTTGGCCTATGTGATCATTCAGATGGATGCCTGCCTGGATAGATGGATGGCCAACAAAATTAATCCACTCTACAGACTAAACCGATTTCTAGATGATCGTTTAACTTGGCATGATGATAGAACATGATGAATCCATGTGCTGTATACTTTCTGGACAGGTTATGAATATTAATGAGTTTGTTTGCATATTGTTAATAAATGATTAAACCACATTTGTGGGGGCCATCTTAATTACGCACCGCATAATTCTTGTTGAGGAGGGACGAGGCATCTTTCATTACTTAGTAATTAAACTTTCATTGTTTGCCCTTTTTATCATCTTTTCTGTGTTACTTTTAACAGATTGAGTAAATTTAAAACAAGACTAGATTTTGGTGTATGTTCCCTTAAGTTGTTGATCAATTGTATAGTGTGTCCCAAGAAGAACCAACAAATGTTGTGATTGATTGCTATGACTTAATTGATTTTGTTATGAACTGTTTAAAGGTCCATTACATTTTCGTACCTCAACAGTATCCTGATCATATCGCAACACAGATTTTTAAAAGTGAACATCGGGAAAGTGTTAAATTTCAAGGATAAATATACCCAAACTGACAGGGCCTTCTCCTGTTTTCGCAAACGCGTATCAAGATGCTGGAGTTGGATTTGACCCTGTTAATGATGTCAGAACAAGTTGTAAACAAAGCTCACAGCGTGACACAAGCACAGTGCCCTGCATAACAGCAGGACCAATAGGACATCAACACGATGCATGACTTCATGACATATTGCATGACGACGAAAAAAACGTGATCTATAGCTATTATTTATCATTATTTAAACAATTATTAAATCAATTCAAATTTCGAAAATTACTGTGTGAAACACATGGGGCGACGAAGTCTGGTCTTGTTAAGTGGACGAACAAAACCCACTCCAGGTATCTCTTCTTGTCGGTTTCTTTGTCTGGGAACTTGAATAAAGCTATGCTGTTCTGATTCTCCTTGTCGGTACGGTCACCGCTGGTGCAGCCGTCGACAATACAGCGCATTATTATCGTAATTTTAAGGCATCAAATCAAGAAAAATTATGCCATATGATACAACACGTACGACGCATCGCTTGAAGTCAACTGTGTACGTATGCAAGAAAACTGGGCCACCCGCACGTCCGTTCCACGATGACGATCATGACGCGTATCGCGTATTACTCAAACGTCACTTCTGGGTCACGCTTGCCAGCGCGTAATCACTTTCATTTTGGAATTTCCTTTGAAAGCTTGTCCAAAACACATGATATTATGCCCAATTTGTATCAAATATACGGTTTCTCAATTACTGCTTCATGCAGATTTTACATTGATACCAATACATACTATGAATGAAACAATTTTTGGGTGGTATTATAAGTATGTTTAAAGCGTGTCCATGGACCTTTAGGCCCATTCCATGTCAATATTCGAGATGTGCACCGCAGCACGTCGTGGATTTTTTTCGCTTTAAGTGTGGTGGTAGACATTGATGAGATATAAAAATCCTGAAATTTTGAGCTTCATACCGCCTTTCGTTTTCCCGCAGTGAGCATTCAGAAATTTAGGGGGGTCACCATCAAAAATGCTGTGCGATGCAAAAGACAATTTTGAGAGGGCCATACTCTTGTAATGGAACCCTCCCCAACTTTGAAAATCACTATCTGGGGAATTTTTTTGGTGTAGAATTCAAATCTGGCATAAAAAATGTGATAGCTCCTCTACTTTTAAAGTTATTTGGGTGTAAAATGCAATATCTTTCATCTGGGACCAAGTTTGGGTGGTCAGAACTCCGTAAGTAACAATATTTTTAATGTCGATTTTCTTGTGAATCTGAGTTACACTGCAGGACTTTCTACCAGTACAATAATAAGCACATTAGGTAAGTAATAAGCGAGTTACAGCCTACAGAAAAATTCTAATTTTGAATTTTGACATATATTGGCCCCCCTGAAAATCAATGTTGACCTACGACATCACCCCTCTACTTCAGATATGTTGAAGATACATCATCAAAGAACTATTCTTGAAAAGAACCAGCTTGGTGTTTTGATGTGTCAGCACAAGACACTTTTGCTGATATCCCCATTGAATGTATATGGTGATATACACTGTGCATGTACAATGACCCGTGGGTCACATATACCTTTGTGTGGTAACTTTTAGTGTGTATTTTGTTGTGAAAAAATAAAGACACCAAGCTAGTTCTTTCAAGGAAAGTTGTTAATGATATATCTTCAACATATCTGAAGTAGAGGGGTGGTGTCGAATGTCAACATTGGTTTTCCGGGGGGTCAAAATGTGACAAAAAAGTACAATTGCCATTTTCAAGGGGCTGTACCTCACTTAATATTTTTCTAATGTGTTCATAATTGTATTGGTTTAAAGTTCTACTATGTAACTCTGATTGACCAAAAGATGGACAATAAAAATTTTCTTAATTTTGGAGTTATGACCCCCCAGACTTGGCCCCGAATGAACAAAGGCGCATATTTAGGCCTCCTTAACTCTAATAGTAAACACGCTATGAACGTCCTGATGCCAGATTTGAATTCTACACCAAATATTACCCATAGTTAGTGATTTTCAAAGTTGTGGAGGGCTCCATTACTAATTGGTGACCCTCTCAACATAGTCTTTCACATTGGGTGGCACTTTTGAGGGTGACCCCCCCTAAATTTCCAATTGCTCTAGCGGGAAAACGAAATGGACTATGACGCTCAAATTTTCAGGATTTTCATATTTTTTCATTTTCTACCAACACACTTAAAGCGAAAAAAATCCATGACGTGCTGTGGTGCACATCTCGAATGTTGACATGGAATGGGCCTTTAACATATCATTTATGCAATCCAAAAGAATTGTCATCGTATGATTTGACAGAGCATATGGTATTGAGCTGAGTAGCAACAATCAGTGACACCCACTTAGGTTGAAAGCTGTCAGCCACAGGTACTTGATACTAGACACCCCTGTATCATTTGACCTCTATTACCCAAGAGGCAATACGATTGCCTCAGCAAAGAGTCAAATTAGGTCACTAGCAAATCAGTTGAGGCATTCTTCTTGGGACACAGCATAGTCGTTTCACTAGCACCATCACAAGTCTCTCGCGGCTGTTGTAGTGATAGTGAGAGTTACTCAAACTAGTTATTTGAACTGTAGAGGATCACAGCTTCATTAAAACATAAAAATATATGTATTAGGTACATAAAATATAAATGTAGAATTGCCTTTATGCAGTGCCAGTGCTCACTGTAGACTAGTGTGCAGAGAAGCAATTTGTAGAAACTATTTCTGAATATTTAATGAAAGAAAATGGGGGAAAACACCATATTTAGCTGCTGTAGTTTGCAGTGATTCAGTTCATGACTCATACTTTTGATTCCAGAAACCCCTTTCATCCTTTAGAGGGATCTGTAATGGCTGAAAGAGGGCAACCTCAGACCCATTATAGCCAATGACAAGATTTGCGATGAAAGCATTGCTTCAATTTGTATATTCTGTAAATGTGAGGGTTGACAACTCACTGTGTCTGAAAATGTCTGGAATCAAAAGCATTGTGTGTTTTCTGGTACTAACTTGTGTATTGTGTCTCTACGACCACCTTCCACCCTCGCTTAGTCCTATGCCACAGATGAGATTACCCAGATTTACGACAAGTGTGTGCAGGAGATTGAACAGCATTTGCATGCGTTGATCCAAGCCGGTGCCAGCAGCCAGCATATACAGGTCCTACAGATGCTGTTGGAGGCTGTGGTATTAGCAAGAAACTCTAGAGAGATTGTTACGGCCTTGGCTCTGTTACAGAAGGTGAGACTAGTTTGTGTGTGTGAATGCAATGAAGGGGGGAGTTGTAAAGTAAGGGGGAGGTTGTAAATTAAGTATGAAATGTTGGTGTAGTCAGGGACAGAATTAGCCGACCAATTGCGCATATGTCAAGGCTTGTCAATCAGCACGGCGCGGTGCGGACTGTGATTGGTTTGAATGTGTGGAACGGGCAGGCATATTCGAACAAAATATGGTTTAAAATGTCAAAAAATGCCCTATTTCAGTTGGGATTTTGACTCAGACACATTAATTCCGGATTAATTCATGTAAGTAAACTTTCTGTTTTGTTAAGCTGTAAATGTTCACAAATTATTCTTCACGGCCGACATTTGTTCTGCACCCTTAAATTACGTCAGACGGGCAATTGGTCGCCTTATTTTGTCCCTAACTATACATGAAATATTGGTTGCTGTTTGGGGCTAAAAATTGAAGGATCTGTTTAAAATTTTTAATGAGTACAGTTTCTGTTTTGTTTAGTGGGAGGAGGGGGAAATGCAAGTATAAAGTAGCTATAAATTCTTGTGAAGTGATGAATACTTACTGGGACTGAGCATAAGTGTACATAGCTTGTGTTTACTGACGACCCACTTTTGTACTCTGATCCAGCCATATCAAACTCAAATCAGATTTTCTTGATTTTGTATGAAGGTGTATATCGAGGGTTGACAATCAGAAAGACGTAACTCAGCACTGAAAGAAATATTAAAGAATTTCTTTAATTCTGCTGCTCATAATTAAAAATTGTTCTTTGTTTACTAAAGTTAATATAATGTTTGCTTACAGTACCATATATGAGCTTTAATTCAGATGTTTACATTTTGAATACATGATAGATGGCTCTGTAGAGAAAAATATTAAAAACATCACATTTCTCAAAAGCAGTATTACAGCAGAATTAAATTCTTTAATATTTCTTTCAGCGCTGAGTTATGTCCTTCTTATTGTTTACTCTCGATATATTAACAAAAAAACTTGATATTTTTGTAAAGAGTTAATAGAGAGGAATAAAGATAATTAGCAACCTGAATCTTGATTATTTAATGAATGTAAGGATAACTGGGTACTTGGGATTTTCATACTCTTACATAGGCTGTTGAAGGACTTTAGAGAGAATGTAACACCTGCAAGCAATGGACCCGATGTTAGCATAAGTGACAGAGATGCCAGTCTTGGTACTAAAATCTCTGCAAGACCAAAGGGCTATGGGCCAAATGGAAACAAACAAGTTACAAGGTAGGCATGGAAAGATTTTGCCAGTCCAGATCCCAAAAGCTTAAAAGAGAGACATCAGAAAAATAGTTTGTTCCCAAGATGACTGAGATTTCAGTCATTTGCTACAGAAGGTGTTAAACTGGATTGAGTATAGATTTGTCAGCGAGTCAACTAATTTTGCTAAGTTTGTTTGCTATTTGTGGTAATACTTCAAATAGCAGTGGCATTTCATCCACTTTTACCAAAGATTCATCAAATAATGAAATCAGCCCAGTGCGATTTTTTTTAAAATTTGGTGTCTTTTTCAGAGTCGTGTTTGAGAGCCGAGGAGAGCAGAAGTACAACCTTGATGCAATAGAACAACTACTAAGAGGTCACCTGCTTAACCTTCAAGCTGTGGATATGCAGATAGCACAGGTATTGCTACCTACTACTGTCTGTTCTTAGTCTTTTGTAAAATAAAGAATCTTTGATGTGATGATGACTTGACTAGGACAGAACTCAAATCATTAACTGGTTTGAGGCAATATGTTGACCTGGTTTAGTTCGTTCAAGTGATTAGAATATGCTGATTGCATAGAGATATAATTGGCTAGGGCAGATTGTTAATGGTCATATTAAGGTGAAAATTTGGAGGATGGCTCTTGTGTGAAGAAGCAGTGCCCAGGGTTTACAATATTTAAATTGTGATTTAGCAGGGATGTAGCTACAGTGGGCGGTGGGGGCGGCAGAGCACCAATCAGCTTCAGAGCCCACCACTAACCACCAATTTTACTCTAGAGCCCACCAGTCAAAGAGCAAAAAAATGGACAATTTTAATCATTTTATGCAAATTTTGACAATTTTTAGGCATAACATTAAAAAATATGTCAATTTTTGTCAAATAACACCCACCACTAAAAATGTGCTAGCTACAACCCTGGATTTAAGGAACTATATGATACCATATCTTAAATAAGTTGGGATTTAATCTTGTTCTTATCGTTACCGTGCAATAAAAAAAAAAACTGGTCCAATTAATTGACACCAAAAAAGTAAGGGTACCCATCTCTCAGTCCTTATTTGTTACCACTCTAAATGCAGTCCATGGAGAATGGTCTCAACTACACAGCTGTAGCGTTTGCCATGAACGTTGTGAGACGTTTCCTGATCGACGACAAACAGAGCAACATTCTGAATGAAGCCGATCTGTACAACACACTTCACATACTAGCTCGCATTGCAAACCAGTCACCTAACCCACCGGAGGGGTAAGTTTTGTTCATGGGCATAACTTGGAAATTTAATTTCCTAGGGAGTTGGACAAATTAAATGTAATTGATGTTTTTGTATGAAGTTTTGGGTGGAATCAAATTGAATTCCTACACTTGCTGAAAATGGATGAGTTCTTATGGGGAGGAGTGAAGTTCTAGCGCGGCTGTGCAAAGTGCGAACCCATTTGTAAGGCTGATTCAAAGAACGTGATAAAAAATGTGGAATTCAGGAACATTGTGTTTAAGAAATATTTGATAAAAGTTGTTTAATAGTAAAATGTGGTCCTTCAAAAAAGTTTCGCCAGACACTGTTGTTCCTTTTTCTCTAGTTGCCACATTAATATGAACGGGTACAGGCCAAAAAACCATGACCCTGCATTCCTAGACAAGGCCCCTGGTGGCCCTACGTCCATGATGCACTCTGGTATCTCCCAAGCGAGGGAATTTGACGATCCACCAGGTCTGCGTGAGAAGACGGAATACTTACTGAGGGAATGGGTGAATATGTTCCACTCGCCTGCAGGAGGGAAAGACAGTACCAAAGCCTTCTCTGCATTTGTAAACCAGGTAAGGAAACTGATGTCAAATTTTAGATAATTAATCCCAGCAGACATGGTATTCTCATGTGGCTGGACTTGGTTCTGTAACCTCCATTTACTTGGTATAGAATATGGGGTAACCCAAGTGCCAATTTCAATTCTGTACAAGTCAAACTTGTGTTAGTGTTATAAAAACATAACTCAAGATGCATATTGCTATGAATAGTATTTATAGCACTTGAAGAGTGCTTACAAATTTGCATTGTTAACATTTTTCTAAAGAAGTTTTAAATCAGTTTTGTTTGTTTGGTGTGTCTCATTACTTCATGTTAAACTTATTATTCTGTTTAGTACTATGAAAATGGCAAGTGATAAAAGAATAGGATATTTGTTCTTTGAACAACTTGGTTATGATGAGTACTTACTGGGACTGAAGACAGGTCAAGCGCGGCCTGTCAACAGAGATGAAACGGTAAGCAGCTGAACCAAGACAACTTTCTTTTGCAGTGCACTCGTTTTCACATTTTATCATGCAAACATTTTTTTTTCGAAAAAGTTTTACCATCAACATAACACTGCTTCCCTTTACAGATGCACCAGCAAGGCATCTTGAAGACGGACGACCTGATCACCCGTTTCTTCCGCATCTGTACTGAGCTGTGTGTGGACTTGTGCTACAGGGCCCTGTCAGAGGCCGCCCACACGCCGACCCTGACCAGAGCCAAGTGTTTCCATACTCTTGATGCCTTTGTACGCCTTATTGCCCTGCTTGTTAAACACTCGGGTGATGCAGCGAATGCTGTGACAAAGATAAACTTATTGAACAAAGTGAGTGTGATAAATTAAGAGATATTCTCAAATCTACTATTTGTATTGTAGTTTGGAAGATGGGAAGACAAGGTTATTTTAATCAGGAAATATTTGGCAAGCAGGCATGTAATCTATGATGAATACTTACTGGGACTGATTCCATGAAGACTCGGTTTAGTTTCTGATTGATAATATGCTTCATACTAATAGGTGGTATGTCACTTTTGACCTAAATAACTTGAGATACTATAAAGCTCTGACTGAATTTAACTGTTTGGTAGTATAGTAGTGTTAGTAGCAATTGTAAAGTATGATCTGTGACTGGGAAATGCAAAGCCAATACATTATTTGTGTATAATTGATTAGGCAGTACTTGGTAAAGAAGTAAGGAAGAGCATCTTAGTAAAATGAAACTCAACCAGCACCTCAATTGACCATTTCTGTTCAGTTTAGAGTAATAACAATTACTCTCAATGTTAAATTTAATTTGAGGCAAATGCTTCTCAACTATTCTGATTGAGAATATGATAAAATGAACTTAGTTCCAATAAAGCAAATGTAATAGAAGTCCAATTTAATTACATTTCTACAATTCGTACCAAAAAAATTTGCCCCTAGTACTGTATTTAGTCTTTGAGTACATTTATGTTTTCTTTTTCAACACTTGTCAATAACTGTCTTAAACATCTATCACAGAACTTGTCTTATTCCGAGCATAACCCTGTGCCATTTCCTTATCCAGGTGCTTGGTATTGTAGCTGGTGTCCTGCTACAAGACCATGAAGTGAGGCACACAGACTTCCAGCAGCTCCCCTACCACCGTATCTTCAGCATGCTACTACATGAACTCAATGCCCCAGAAAACATACTGGAGGCCATCAACTTCCAGTCATGACTGCCTTCTGGTAAGCTCATTGTGTGTACCAGTCCATCTGCTCTCCCGCCATGTTTCTAGAAAGACAGATGCAAGCACATATCATATTTTTGCACTTGGAAAGTTGCTGTTGCTGTGAGGCTGCACCAATTTGTTTTGTTAATATATTGCCAGCAGTTTTGTTTACAGCAATATCATTTACACTTTTACAATTTTAACCCCCAAGGTCTACCGGCCAATTTTATTGGTTACATATTGAGTTACATGATGGATTTAGCCAATCAGAGACATGATAAGAAATTGTTAAGGTTTGTACATATAAGTAGTAGGTCTATTTTGATTGGTTACTCAGAGGATATATCATGCTATATCAAGTAATGAGCCAATGGGAGACGGTGTAAGAAAGGTGGTAGATCCCGGGGGTTAAGTGGTTGATTTGAGTGTCTTTGATCAATGTAATAAGAAAACTAAAAGTAGCAGCAGTATAACATATTACTTGAGCAAGACCTCAGTGTTCATAATTTATATATATTTTGCTTGCATCCTCTCATAACAACATTGAGTTTTGAAAGCTGCTTTAAAAAAAATTTGCTCATTTTTGGAAATTTATTTTGATAATTAGGAGGTCAAAAAAACTTTTGCACAATAGGTATTTGTATTGTAATGATCGTTCACAGGTATCATTCATGATACAAATTGGAATAGCCATAATCAATTTCACATATTAGTACCAATAGAAATTGGATGCGTGGAAGGATCCTATACCATTTATTGAACTCAATCTAATAATTTAAACAAAAAGTCTTTGAAATAGACACTGGCACATTATAAAAATATGCGCCATCCAGATTTTCAAAATCAATATTTTTTGCATGGTTGTAAAGCTTTTATATACAAAAGCCCCCACCCGAATGATTAACACCAATCAGCTTCCTTATGGGTAAACAGAACGATTTTGTATTTTAACGTCGCCGGGCGACGTTAAATTCAGCAGACGACGAAAATGGCGTTTAACACAAAACAATGCACGCCGTATTCATGTTTCCCACGCTATGCACACTGTTTGACCGGGCCTATAACCTTTGTGGTTTTTAATATCAGTGAGTACGAGTCAAAAATATTCATGTAATATACACATTTGTTGATTAAAGTTATGGAAAACTTAAAAGTTGGCCTACAAATTACCTGGATGTCTTTATCCTCATATCAATGTCCCTAAACTGTTTTGGGGGTTGTTAATTTTAGGTGTAAAATATATCTCTGTTCTTCCACTGGCCTAGACTATCATTTGAGAGCAAATTGAAGAAATTTGATATTTTGTGAAAATGTGCCAGTGCCGCTTTAAGGTCATTAATCTTTGTGTACTTCATATCAACCAATTTTCTGCCTTTATTGCACAACACAGCTTACCTCCGGTTGTGAAAAGGATTCAAATTTTCAATCTTATACCAAACTGATACCCAACTTCTCAAACCCAAGAATAAGTTTAAAAATAAGGTTTTCATCATTGTTTTAATGAGGGGTCCACGTCAAAAAATGTGATTAGGAGTGTTGAAACACCATGAACCCTCTCCCAAGGATGCAAAGAGAGCCAAACAGCTTTTTTGTTTTGCACTTTTTGAAATATTTTTTAAACAATAGCATTGTTGGATGTGATGAGATTTTGTACCCAGTAGTGTGTGTAGTTTGTAAACTTACATCTTGCATGCTTTGACTGATTCAAAGGATTTAACTGATCCGCTTTGCTGTTGCATGATCCCCTGCCACCCCTTTTGCAGGTGTAATCCAAAATCAATGTTCAAACGATTACTGTTTTTTAAAGTGAACCTCTTGTAATATAGTAGTCTAAGTCAATTAGTTTAAACAGGACCCAATCACTGTGTTGTCTCACAGTCCAGTTCCCCTAAAATAAGGAGTATCCCATACACAGACCAGTTTACTTGAACTGAATGTTGTCCCTGTTTTTTCAGCAATGCCCTGCATGTCTTGAGGCCGTCCAAGGCTCCAGGTTTTGTGTATTCATGGTTGGAACTCATCTCGCATAGGATCTTCATTGCTCGTATGCTTGCCATGTTACCACAACAGAAGGTGAGTGGATGGATGGAATTTTTTTTTAAGCAGGTCATTATCTGAGGGCTAACAAAATGCAGTGCAATCATTTTGTTAATAAAAAGATGATCTATTTGGTTAATTTGAGTTCTGAAATAAAATTGCTGGAACAATGTGCTGTAGTTAACTAAGGAAATTATTATACATAGAGCCATAATTTTTCTCAGTTTGTAATGTTAAAAGTTTGTGTTGTAAAAACTTCCAATTTTTAGGCTTTTTTTAGATTTGCATTTGAAAACTGCACATTCATACACACTGACCATGGCTTCTTAACAGCCATAGTCACAAAATAACCATAACTATCAATGTTTTCTAAATTAGTCGTAGATAGGATAATTTGGTGTATTGTTAATTGAAACTTAACCCAAATGCATTTAAAATGATCTATTATAGTCTTTACTCTATCCCTGATCTTTAACACCTCTAATGCACACAAAGGCAGCATTTTATAATACCTGCCACATGTATTGATCGAGATCTCGATCACTTGAGCACAGTAAGTGTTAAATTAACCTTGATCATCATCTCAATCCTAAACTCCACTCTTGCCCCATTAATTTGAATTCCTACTCCAAAGAAACATGATAGTACACTAGCTTAAAACGTGTATTATTGAAGAAGCAATCTGGTTGTGTCGTAAGTTAGATGAAAATGGTGACACATTGCTTTGCACGATTAAGAAAACAGTGATTGATCAAGTGTGATATGATGAAAAAATCTCTGTCCTAACCACAGATGATCTCTGTAGGCCTGTGGACATGGTTTAGTTTCTGATCTTTTTGAGTTAATTTTTCAAAATTTAATTTCCAGATCTGTAAATATTCACATATTAAGTCTCTGTATTTTACCTGTCTCTGTATTTTACCTTTGCTTTGTGTTCTCCAGGGCTGGCCAATGTATGCACAACTACTCATAGACTTGTTCAAATTCTTAGCACCATTCCTACGAAATGCTGAGCTTCCCAAGCACACAGCTCTGCTGTATAAGGTAAGACTTGGGTCACTTCTACTTACTATTATAATACTTATTTAGAATCATTGGTTGTGACGAGTACTTACTGGGACTGAGTGCAAGTCTAGCGCGGCTTGTTACTTCCTGATGACCCAAGCATGGCATACTTCTGAACCAATATTATAATTTTGTATGAAAATATATTCTATGAACTTGAAGATAAAGTTAATATGGATGTAATTTTATGGAATGATTACATTATACCCTTCGCATCTACTTTGTATCGCATTTTATTTAAAAAACGGAATAAAGCGCAATACAGAGTAGGTACGAAGAGTGTAATGCCATTATGCCAAATTTAAAGGTGCAACGAGAGATTTCACATATCAGATGTCCCTTAAAAAAATCGAAAGCACTGATTTTTGCCCTGATGTAAAGCTTTCCATCAAAAATATCCCCATCTGAAAGGATTAAGCTGAGAAATGTTTCTTTGGTACAAAAATTGTGAAATTTCTAATTTCGTATAGGAGCAAATACGAAATTCAGCCTATGTTTTACATTGAAATATAAGCAAATCAAAATCACCTGTTTTCTCTCTTTTAAGACATTTCTATAGCCAAACACTAAGGTAAGAAATCTACAGAGTGCCTATTCTATATGAAATTACTAAATCATTACACTGAGCTGATTTCCTTTACACCAATGTTGACTGAAATATATACATTTCCCTTCTGAGAAGTGGAAAGCCCCAAATTACCATAATAACACCCCTAAAAGAGAAAATGGTCTCGACCAGTGACCCCAGGTCACACCTTGACGACCTTAGCGCTTCCTCAATTCCGTTTTGGCCGCCATTCAAAACGGACGCGTGTTATCGTAGCTCTGTCAACAAGCAGCCCAAATTATACTGAGATTTTTGATAATGGACTAGGTCGTCTCATACGGAATACTCTACTATACCATAACTATCTGGAAATATACTGGAGTTTATACTGGATTCTAGCGTCTGTCGCGATCGGAATATTGGAGACTTTTACGCCGTCGGGGAGCATTTTATGATGTATCCTTGTTTTTGCTGCCGATGAGGTCATGTGATCTGGTGTAGCGGGAAAAAGGTAAAACAAAGGCAGCTTGACGCACGTGTTGTTGCTTTGGATGCCTTTGAATATGTGTGAGTTTGTTATGTTTATTTGTTAGGGCTCTGCTTGCTATCAATTATGGACTGGTGTGTGTATTATTTTATTATATGCTTGTGGTATATTTAATAAAATCTGTCGAAACTGTGTTTGAAAAAATTTCTTAACCGTTGGTGACTCAGATACCGAGTTGGTTTTTGTCAGTCCCGACGTTGCGTCCCGGGGGACCTCCACGGCTCGCTTGTATTTTTCTGTACGGTTGTTGCGCACGCTATCCATATGAAACTACGCTCACCCCGTCAAGTATGTAGCAACAATTGCGTTCCGCGCCCCGCATCCATTAGAGTGGGACCCCCATCTTTGTGTCAACCACAGGCAATGCTCCCGCGCCGTCCGGTGCGCCTCTTTTTGCATTGGACTGTCCGACGTCAATGGGCCACCATTGAACGTGGGCACGCCTCTCGTGTTGCGCCCACTAAGAGGGGGGGGCGGTAGTCGGACTCCGGTCCGGGGTTCCTCCAAAGCAGCCGCTTGCTGCCCTGGGCGCTCCACGAAGGTGGGGTAGCTTCGGCTAATACGCGGCATGCTGAAGGGGCGGCTTCGGGCCTCCTTCCTCAGCATACACAACGGGGCCGCTGGCTCGCTGGGTTCAGCCTAGGGGATGCTCGGTGCCAGCGGCTGGCGCGGTATGCTCTGCCAATTACACTTTGGGCGGCTTGGCGGCCGCAGAGCGTTCCGGTAGTGGTGATGGTGATGCACGGGTCGCCAGGCTTTACTCCATCGCCGCTGTTGTCTTACTAGCGTGGTTACGGTTCCGGTGTCCTTAGGCCATTCTATGACCGCGGGAACACGGTGGCCATTTACTCGGGTTTTGTTTCGGCAAACCCTGGGGCTTTGGCTTCGTGTCCCTTGGCGGGACGCCGCAGGTGTTGGAGCTACGCTCACGGCACCCCGCGTGACTACGTTGCTATCATGCAGTGCCACCTCAGCTGACGCCGCCCCGCCGTTCCAGGCCCTCCGGGGCTTGGCGTGGAGAGTGGTGCTCCGCCGGGCGGTCCCCGCAGATCCCCAGCTGACTCGGGCGGCTCAGGCCTCTTACGCGGGTACGCCTGCCGCGGTTGCGGGTGCTGGGTTTTCTGCACCTGTTTCCGCTGGGGGTCTGCCTAGGTGGGGTACCCGGGGTGCCCCCGCCTCTGGCTGTCCTGCTAGGCAGCCTCCGTGGTCCTGCCGCGGCTGGGACACAGTACCCGCCGCAGGCCCTACCTTTACAGGGTACGATGCATCCCCGTAAGTGGCTTAAACCACTCAGTCAAGTGGACGATGGGGTGGGACAGTTTGTATGGTCTTTGATCGGGGATTCCGCTTTGACGGGAGCCCGCAGGGATATAGCACAAATACGCCGCATAGAGCCGAAGGCTGAAAAGCCGCAAGGGGGGCACAAGGTGCTTCTTTATCGAGGCTGCTTCCGACCCGCTTTTGAGCGGGGCATTTGCGCCACTGCTTCAGCAGTTTGTCTCATCTGGGGGCTAGTCATGGCGGTTGGTACAGCCTGGTTACGGGCCGGGCAGGGCTGGTTTGACCGTCCTAATCACCCTCGGCTAACGGCCTGGGACTTGGGGGTCGTCCCCACGCCTTCTAGGCCTGTACCCTCGTCAGGGTCGGGCTGGGTGCAGTCGAGCTTCATGGCTCCTGCGGCCCAGCCTATGCCGGTTGGCCTGGTCCCTGCGGGAGGCATTTGTGGTCGCCGCCCAGGTAGCGTCGCCTGCCCTCCGCCTCCGTCGCTGTCTGCGCCCCGTTCAGCCAGGCTCCTACCAGCCGCAGACCTCCGTGTTTCGGAGGCCAGCGATGGCGAGGGGGACTCGGGCTCGGAGGAGAGTCACCCAGGTGATATTCCTTCGCAGCGTCGCAGTCCGCTGGCAGCTTTGGCAGGAGGAGGTGGATTCACTTCCCGCGTGCACCCCTCGTGTGCTGCGCAGGGCGGATGAAAGTCCGGCCTGCCTTGCGAGCCTGAGCGGAGTTGCGGAGGAGTATGGGACAGCTCAATCTGGGCTTCCCTAACCTCCTCTCCGGAATGCGTCCAGGCGTTGACGCTCCGGACCGACGTAGGTCTACTGTGGAAGCACTCCGGGGAGGTCACTCAGAAGCTCTCTTAGTACCTTGAAAACTTTTGCCAAGTCGTTGAGGAACTACCGAAGGGGACTACAACTCCTTCCTGAGGCCTCCGACCATAGATCTTGACCTAGCACCAAGTTGCCCAACGGGCAGGCTGCCCCGACTGGCTTCTCTCCCTTCTGGGAGGGTCAGTTGAAGCACCTAGACCTGTCGGTGACCTCTGGTATCAGGCTGCTTTCTCTGTGGTCCTCGCCCACGGGACCTCAGATCCCGATGGGCGAGGTGGGGTTTTCTCCTCGAAGCCTCCGATGCCTTCCTTCGACCGTACTAGCCGATAGTGACAGGTAAACAGGAGGCTTCAATGTCTTTGGTGCGTCGCCTCAGCTTCTTGCGACGCGTTGAGGGAAGAAGGCCTGCTTTACCCTACGCACCCTGAGCTCCGATCTTGCATTGGAGGTCTCTAAGACCAAACCAGAGACTCGGGAAGTCCTCTTCGGAGGTTCGTTCGGGGACTCATCGCTGCCTCAGCGGCGGGTGGAGTCGGAGCAGGCCGCTCAAAGAAGCTCAGGCGAAGATCTTCTCCGGGAGATCTTCGGATAAGAAGAAGAGGAAGCGTTCGCGCTCTTCTTCTGCTAGCCGTGCCGCCAAGCAGGCGAAGTCGAACTCGCCTCAGCCACCCAGAAGGGCCCGCTGCCCGGAAAACTTCTTCTCAGAAGTCCGGGCCAAGCCGAAGTCTCGCCCCTACCAAAAGCAAGGCGCCTGGGAGGGGAAGAGCTTCGTCCTGAGGGTTCCGGGCACCCCGGCAGCGGGCTCTCCTCCCTCAGGGAGGACCTACCACCTCGGTGGGCTGGCGGCGTGAGTTCTTACGTGCTGCTGCGGAATGGCTCAGCCATTGCTCCCGCACATGGGGTGCTGAGTGTGTGGAAAACGTGGGTGTATCGAATAGAATTCACCGCGACTTCCCGGCCGAGATCAGACCCCACAACCCCCCCCCCGCTTCCGTGGGAGCCAAGAACCAAGTTGTATGGCCGACCCCCCCCCCGCGTCACCCTCGGCCCCTTGGCGACCCCCCAGCCGTGTGCCATCTTCCCAGTCGACCGCCCCTTCACCGAGGGGTTTTGGGCGACGTTCTTGGCTCCCAAGAAGAACGGGGATTGGCGTCCCAATCCTGAACTTGAAGCCTCTGAATCAGTTCATCAAGTTCAGGATGGAAAATCTCGCGTCGATCCTGCGATGTACTTTGAAGGGGAGCGGGGCGTCTTCTTTGGATCAGAAAGACGCCTACTCGACAGGGTCCCAGTCGCAAAAACAGACCGTCGCTGGATTCCAAATCCAGGGCCAGTCGATACGAGTGGACGTGGTCCCCTTCGGATTATCCACCTTCTCCCAGGGTCTTCACATTAGTGACCCGGGAAGTGGGCGCCTTCATCAGGCGTCAGGGGGTCAACCCTGAATGTCCTGGACGGACGGTAATCATGGACCGTGCCTCAGGGGTCGACGTCCGAGATGGTCAGCCGTACCGTCCAGGTCGTGCAGAAGTGCATGGGCTTCATTTTCAACTTCGACAAATCGACCCTGACCCCCTCACAAGAATGGGTATGCTGGGGGCTCGGCTGCAACTGCTTCCGGGCATTGCCGAACCGAGGCCGAGCGGGGGATGTCGTTGTGCGAATGCAAAATCCATGGCGCTGCTTACGCAGGGCCCCGCTCGAACTGGCTTCGCCTTTTAGGCTTGATGGCCAGTCTCGTACCTTGTCCCGTTACTGTCGTCCTTCAACATGAGGCTGCCTTCAATTGCACATCGGACGACACACATTCGATCAAGCACCCAGAATCCCGTCTGATCCCCATCAATACTCGGTCCCGGTCCCGGGACCTCGCGCCAGCGGTCTTATAGCGTGGTGTCGGGACCAGGCCATCACGTTGTCCGCAGTACACATTCCAGGGGCCGTCAATTTTTTTGCCGACGATCTGTCGCGCGGCAGGATGACGGCCTCGGGAATGGATACTGAACCGAGATGTCGTGCGGGAGATTGTATGTCCTCAGATCGACCTGTTCGCCCCGAACCTGAGTCTCCCAGATCGCCTCGTACTGCACCCGGACTCACAACTCGGGTGCGTACGCAGTCAACGCTCTAGCGATAGACTGGACGGGGATCACGGCCTACGCATTCCCACCGATTCTGATTCTACATCGCGTGGTTTCGAAAATTGGGCGGAGGCGTGTCGTGTCATTCCTCATAGCTCCTATTGGCCGGAACACCTTTGGTTTCGGCCGACGGTGGATCGCTTGGCGGCCACGCAGCTGAGTCTTACAATCTGTCCGGATCTAATATCTCTTCCGGACGGAGGGAGCGCCAGTCTGTCGCTGGAGCCACCGTGCGGGAAGATCGCCTGTGGGTCCGTTCGGGCCCTTGAGTACTATTAACGTAAAACTAGTCCGCCTCAGGGGCTCGAGCGATTCGTTGTTTCTTACACACGCCTCCCCCACGGGTCCACGTCAAAAGCGACAATTGCTAGATGGATTAGCGCTGTAATTAACGATTCCAACGCGGTGATAGGAGCTTCTCAAGCTCGAGCCCACTCCGTCCGTAACATCGTCCTCTGGCCTTATCACCGCGGAATATTGGTTTAGGGTATGTCTCGCCTTGGGCTGCATCTGTTGGACTGCCTGAGATATCATGCTCCCCCTCCGACTGAGTGAGCCAGTCTGGTGTTGATGAAATATTCATCCACGGGGGTAATGATTAGATTTCAGTCACATTGGTTGCTCAAGGAAATCCCGCTCAGGGTAATGATTGAGTCAAAAACCACATTATGTTTAAGATCATTTAACTGAGGCCTGAGTTCCTTTCCAATGTGACTTCCCACTTCCAGGCCCGCTACACAAGCAGATATGGGTGGGCTTGAGCCAAAACGGAATTAAGGAAGAGCTAAGTCGACAGGGTGTTACCTGGGGTCACTGGACGAGACCATTTTCTCTTTTAGGGGTGTTATTATGGTAATTTGGGGCTCTTTCCACTTTCTGAAGGGAAGCATATATTTTCAGTCAACATTGGAAAAGGAATCAGGCCTCAGTTTAATGATTTATCAAAACTTATGTGTTTGTGACTAGGGTGATTGACACAATATTTTTGGTGCTCCCAAATCTCTTGTTGCACCTTAAATTAGACGACTCAAAATGCCATATCTTTTAGTACTGTTGAAATAAGAATACCTCTTGAATATACAAACCTGCAAAAAATTGTCAAATTCGTCATTTTATTTTTTCACAGGGATGCCTGCGAGTACTCCTAGTTTTACTCCACGATTTCCCAGAATTCCTCTGTGACTATCACTACGGCTTCTGTGACGTCATGCCGCCCAACTGCATTCAGATGCGCAACCTCATTCTGAGTGCATTTCCACGCAACATGAGATTGCCCGACCCATTCACACCAAATTTAAAGGTTGACATGCTGGCTGATATTACGCAGCCTCCGAGGATCCTCACAAACTTTGCTGCGATGATACAGCCAGCGTCGTTTAAAAAGGTAGGTGGTACTTCTTTGTCCCGTAACACTCTGGTGGTTATGATTGAGTAGACAGACCTGCTGTGTAGATAGTGTAGGTCTCATGCCCAGAAAAAAAGGGAAATGCTATCCAGGAAATTTGGAGGGAAATTGAGACATTCTAGGTAAAGAATAACACTAGGAATTGTAAGAAACCTGCTCTGCTTTCTAGGAAATCTTTTTCTAGACCTGCTGTTTTCTCATAAAGAAGTTTAATAAATGTGCAGAAACTGACAACCAAAATTGCTAATTGAAATTGAACTGACACTTGCAATTTTTGGAGGGGAATTTGGACATTGCAAATAAAAAAGAACAAAAGAAATGGCAGGAACCTGCACTGCTTTCTGGGAAATTTGGTTTGCTTTAATTGAACAACCTAATCTGGGACTATTGTCCATATTTGTTTTTACTTGTTAAATTGGTGGAGTGGTATTTGGATGGTCTAAAACATTTCCATCATGAATCTAATTTAGAACACAAACTGGAATTAAGATATGTGACTCTACTTTATTAATCAAAAGTGTGACATGTCAAATTGGTGGACACCATATTGCATTTGAACAAACTATTGCACAACAATTGCATACAAATGTAAATAATTAATTTTGAGATACGGTTTAAAGGTGCTTGTTCATATTTTTTTGAAGTGAAATCATGAAGTGTCCAAATGCTGTTTCTCCTACCCTGCAAGGTTTTTCAAAAAAGTACCTTTTTTGAACTAAATTTGTTAAAAATTATAAAGGCTACCCTAAAGAAGTAAGCATGTCTACCCTTTTTCTTGAAAGTATTTTTGCCCCTTAAATTGCATAACAAAAATCACTCGCTTGGTTGCAAAAAAAAAAAATCCCTTTTCGCCTATTTTTTGGGTCAAGTGTTTTTACCCTGATAATAAAGTGCCCTTGCAGGATACTACACAAAGTAAAAGTTATATATTAATTAGTGCCATCAAAGAAACAATCCACTGTCAAATTAAAAATGGATTTGCCCATCACACGTCACTGTAGCTGTTATGTACGTCAGAATAAGAATGTTGTCAGCAGCAGATCAGGTGGTATTTATTATTATTTAATCCCAAGTTAGCAGCAAAAGAAAGGGTTTGCACCACTTCAATTATTGCTACATACTTAAGCACCTCTACAGACATACTAACCTTTTGCTATTACTGTAAATAAGTCTAATCATTGGATATCATTGGCATGCCAACATCTATTACATAGTTTTCTTGGAGCAGACTTTGCTTATTTTAGTAGTTGAACTGAAAAGTTCAAATGGATTAGTTTGTTTAGAATTCAGGAAATGAAGATGAGTTGAATTGGCATTCATGTTTTATTGCATTGCATATAGATTAATACATTTAGATGAGTCTCCCCAAGACATTTGTTCATTTGTGGTAAAATTAAATTTTAAATGTCAGATGTAATTGTTGAAATGGCAAAAGCCAATTTGGTTGATGTTTTATTTGCATTTTTTCCATGTTGAACTGATTTGAAGTTGTATAAATTTTGAAGTAATGACAAGAAACCAAGACGACTTGATGTACAAAAATGCAAGTCGTTGTGAATAAAACATTGCCCAGCCAAAATGCACTTAAATCTTAATGCTAGGGACATTCCAAGCTATCAAGGGGGAGGGTCGGGTTAGTGCAATGGGTCTTCCCTCGTTTTGCACCACTGTGGTCCTGGGTTCGACCCTCAGTAGGGCCTGCGATTTCATGTGCGTTTGGTTTCCAGTGCATACTCGGCTTCACAGGTTTTCTCCGGGTACTCCGGTTTCCTCCTGCTTCTAAAACTGGGCTTTCTTCCGTAACACATATATGATAATAAAGCGAATTGAAATTAAGTATCTTCGTGACACTAAAATGACACGATTGTGTTGATGTGTTGTTAAATACTAATACCTCCTCCAAGCTATCGAGGGAGTTCCCCAACTATCAAAGGATTTCTCCAAAATGTCATAACTTGACCAGTAATTTGCCACCTTCACATCATTGTCTTAACAGCCATATGATAGCTGAACCTGTGAATTTGGTCAGGTTTTTGATGTGTGGGCTTGTCAACCCTCCAGTTAATTGGAAAGATAGTCTTCCACAGGAGGGAGTAAGGATTCTTAATAGAATATCTCATTGGATAACCTTGTTTTCTGTAGGGGGTAACCTTGTTTTCTGTAGGGGGTGACCTTGTTTTCTGTAGGGGGTAACCTTGTTTTCTGTAGGGGGTGCGTGGATTTGAAGTGGAATAGCTTCTTCATGCCAGACTTAATAAGTGATTTATATGTAGTACTAGCATTTGTGATGGATGCATATTTTATTTAGGAAAACGTTGCATTTTACTCAATATAGTACACAGGACAGTCAGGCTAGATTAAGTGTGATGTATTATGTATAGGTCATGTATTACATTATGTCATTACCATAGGTGATAAGAGTTGATACAATGTCTTTGTAACACTGTGGGGGTGATTGTACACAGGGGACGCTAATACACAGTGGACATAATGGAGGTGGGATATGACAGGCGATAATAACCGCTTATGGGTTTGAAGATGGGACACAACACTCCAGGCATTTTTTGTGCACAAAGATTAGAACTTTTTTACGTTTAGAATGGTTGCATATCACTCAAAATATTCTATACTGATCCTTATTTGGCAGGTTTCCTAATATGTAGAAAGGGAATAGTTGTACCACCTTCCCCATCTTTGTAAAATTCACAGTTTCTTGAGATTCAAGTCCCATGGAATCGAGGATTAAATTGTAAAGGATTAAGCTGTTAAACTATTTTCTTAACCTTTAATTTGTATGAGTACCATTGGTAGAATTCACAGTATGCAGTACAATATCGGGTTTTTAAGTGAAGCCTGATGTGTCACATTTGTTATAATGTATTGTGTCTTTTGATTTGGTGGGTTTTTGAGTTGCATTTTGCTTTGTGTTTGTTGCGCATGTGAGCACATGGGTGCAGTTTGCGTGTGTGGTGGTTGTAATCGCCTTAACGGGGATGAAGTATGCCACCTCAATTCCAACCAAAGGCTACTTATGACAGTGGAGCCCCATCCCTGTTTAAAAGAATAGGTGCATGGGATTACAAATTACACAATGTACGCTTTTAGAGTTCAATATGTCAATCCCCTGTTAGTGATTAAAAATTCTTTCCCGATTCGATAGTTAAATTTCCTACCAAATTGTATGTCTGCAGTCAATGCACAAATGTCTATGGTTTAGTACAATAATAAATTTAATGTCTGTTGTTGCATAGGTGAGACAATGGTCCCGGTTAAAGTGAATTATGTGTGTGTATGCCGTGCGTGTGGGAATTCAGGTAAACCTGAGAAAAAGTGGGATTATTTGTTTAACTTGTTTTTTTTTTTTTAGACCTGGAATAATGAGTTGTTTTTAACATTTTCCCTCTGTAGAAACTCTATCTTTATATATAAATGTAAGTGAGTCAAATACACAGTCCCTCTGTGCATGTGTAGTTTACATTGGTTTATTGTCACACTGATAAAAAAAATGCCTTTGGAGATGTATTATCTTTAATTGAGAGCTTGTAGTTCTTCATCGAACATATATTTCATAGTTGTTACTCATTAATACCACACCCACCAAGTGGTATTTAAAACTTAAATCAGTTTTTTTTGGGCAATGTTAAAAAAATTGTTGCACTGTTCCCATAGGAACCCAAACACCAACCGGTATATACATTACAATTTCACCCCTAAAGTTAGTAGAATATTTTTTACCTTCCTTAATTAATCACATGAATCCTCTATTAAATGATCCTATTCTGACAATTTTGCATACTTTAACTCTGCAGTGGTATGATGTAGTCAATGACAGTCCTAACCTCGTCTACCTGAGCCAGTTTTTGTAACAATTGCCGAAGGGGGTGGTTACCACCCCCCCTGTGATTTTCGTTACTGAACACCCGATTACTGTAAATTTGGTACAAGATAGCTTAGAGTTTCTTCTTTCCATTGGACCAAAAAAGTTACTAACATCCCCATGTGATGACGTCATAGTTGAGAAAGTACGAAATACTGCATAAGGTGGAAAATTGATATTGCGCAATTTTAGCGACTCAAACACCCTATTATAGCTCTAAAATGATGTCATTATATAAAACTAGTCATTTCCCATCAAATAGAGTCAAAAAGCGTCGATGAATCTGATTTTCCTAACCTTTTGGCGAAAAATTTGAATTTTTCACTGTTTGTGTCCTATGGAAATGGCAGTTTTGCTGCATGCAAACTTTTATGACGTCCATTGTTGACGTAATGCTAGGGCATGTTGGTAATCAATTGGTTCAAAGGAAAGAGTAGGACCATATCTATCTATTGGTACCAAAATCAAGTTTCTTTGATTGTTCCTGTGTTTGTGTTAGGATGTTGTACTTCTCTTCTGGAGGTGGGTTGGTTACCACCCCCCCCCCCCCCCCCCATCGATCAATTTGGGATCACCATTTACTTACTATCCCCTGTGGATGTTTTGTTTTTGATTAAAAGGAGCGAACATGACAATTGACAATTACATTAATACTTTGGCACCAAAAAGGGGTTTTACAATCCGGGGACAAAACCTGAAGGGGGTGGTTAACCACCCCCCCCTTCGTAAGACGAGGGTTAAAGATATATCTTGTACAATCGATAGTATTGAGATCCATTCATATTGTTAATTAGTAGAATTCACTAATTATATTACAATTTAAATGCATAAAACCTGCAGAAAGTAGGTTACAATGGTTTAGGAATTGTCCACCCAATACATATAAAAAAGTACCACAATAGATGGTGCCTAGATCTGTGTGTTTGACCTTGCCAGCACTTTGCACATTTCTGAAATGCCCTTGGCAGTTCTTCCCAAATGTTCTACTTCAGCGCTATCAATAATTCACCATACCCTGCAGTGCTGGTGGGAGTAAAGTAAAGCTGCACCACAGCATGAAGATAAAGAGAATAGCATGAGCAAAAAAAAAAGCCAATTTGGTGCTTCCCATGCACAGTGACAATAACTGTAGTACGGTTTCACATCCATGTGTCCTTTGTCATCTCCCCTGAGGGACGTGTTGGTTTTAACAGGCTTACATGATGGCTCTGTGATGGGTTTTGAAGCGTTTTTGTTAGATAGTAATTGTTTCCCGGGGGTCCTCCTGTGGGCTGCGAAGTCAAAAGGTGTAGCGAGGGGGAGTTCGGTTTCCGTAGTTGTGTTTAATTGAAAGCATTCTTTTGTTATGAAAGTGTTTGTTGTGCTAGTGAATACAAGGTGGTTCCTGGTTTAAGTGTGTGTGTCACAGTAATGGTATTAAAATGTAAGCCGGTTTGAGGTTGTAGGAGTGTTATTCCAACTTTTAATACCTATTTACAAAAATTTGCATTTTAAATAATGTCCTAAAGGTTTGCCAACGAGAGATTTCACATCAGGGGTCCCTAAAAAATTGAACGTGCTTTGATGTTTTGCCCTGATGTAAAGCTTTCATCAAAAATAATCCCACCTGAAAGGATCAAGCTCGGAAAGTTTTCTTGGTACAGTATTTTGAATTTCTCATTTTGTATAGGAGCAACTACGAAATTCACCATGTTTTATATTGAAATCTAAGCAAATCAGAATCACCTTTTTCACTCTTTAAGGCATTTTCTGTAGCCAAAACAAGGTAAGAAATATACTGAGTATTTAGTCTATATGAAATCACTATTCTGGACACAATATTTGGTTGCCTCAAAATCTCTGTTGCACCTTTAAGGAATGTTAATAACTAATTGTATCATCATAACACAAAGTGGTATTGTGTTGACCTTGCAAAATGGGGGGATACTTTACCATGGTATAGGTAAAACGAGATGATCCCTAAACTTGTTTTTTTCCTGAGGAATCCTTAGAACAGGTCATTTTTTCAGAGAAATTTGTGGACAAGCGTCCCATTTTCCCGAAAAACTGCCTCAAACACATGTTGAAAAGTTGAAAATTTTTCCAGGGCTCACATGCGAGCCCCAGCAAATTTTGTGAAATGGGTTATAGGAGTTGTAAATAAAGTGAAAAAAAAAAAAAATTGTGATACATTTTCTCCAAGAACGAAATGCCCATGGCCCGCATTGCTACGCAAAAAGCAATCTTGTTTTCAAAGCCATACCTCATCGAATGCATTTAAAAAATATTCCAACATGTTGATTATTCATGTGTTCCCACTTTGTGATTGTTTATTCTGTCTCTGCAGGGACCTAGACTAATACATCACGACTCGTAGTCCTGTCACCTTTTTGTCAGAGTAAGCGGACATCTTCAGGTTTCCCAGGAGCATGTCAGGAGATCAATATGCCCTTGATGAGACGCCATGGTTGCTTTAGTAGGATCTCAGGCTTTATAGCGTATATACATAGCAAGGGAAGCACGCCCTCTATGAGTACCATTACGCACTCCCGCATATGGACATCTTCCAGAACCTAGTGGTGGATTTAGATAATGAAGGTATGTGCTTCTAATTTAAAGATCTTTCTGGTTTAGTTTAGGTTTTTTGTCAGAGCTTGATTGATGTTACGGCCTTTTGAAAAAGAATTGGAGTCGAATCTCTCCTGTTGTATCTGGGTTAAAGCGGCACTGCACTTTTCACAAAATATGAAATTTCTTCAATTTGCTCTCAAATGATAGTTCTAGGCCATTGGAAGGAAGAACAGATATATATATTTTACACATGTAAAAAGAAATACCCCCAAAACAGAAGGACATTGATATGAGAATAAAGGACATCCAGGTAATTATAGGCCAACTTTTAAGTTGCCATAACTTTAATCAACAAATGTGTATATTACATGACTATTTTTGACTCGTACTCACTGATATTAAAACCACAAAGGTTATAGACCGATCAAACAGGTAGCATAGCGTGGGTAACATGCCTACGGCGGCTGTTCTTTTTGTGTTAAAAGTCATTTTCGTTGTCTGCTTGAATTTAGCGTCGCCGGCGACGTTAAATATAAAATCTTTTTCTGTTGACCCATAAGGTATCTGATTTGGTCTTAATAATTTTCGGGTGAGGGCTTTGTTATATAAAAGCCTTACAACCATGGTAAAAATATCGATTTTGAAAAATCTTGAGGCGCACTATTTTTTCCAAATGTGCCCGTGTCTCTTTAATCTTTTATATTGGAAGTATATAAATACTACCAGAAGATGGCAGGCATGCCATGGAAAAAATTGGTGGAATTTGGGAAATGAAATTATGGGAAAATTTTGATTATGAGAGGGAAATTATTGTCCTTTAATAAAGAATACGTAATTGAAGGGAAATTTGGCGATCTTGGACGGAAATTATGTTGGATGTATTCCAGGGAAAGTTAACATTTTCCAGCCTCTTGCAGTGGCAGTATGTTTGGAGTAGAAAGAAACTAGTGAGGTAGTTTCAAAATCAGCAGAGGAGACCAAGCATTAAATGCATGTAAATGTATTCATGTATTGCTAAGTTCTAGATAAGCAACCGTACTATCTCATACAAGTTTGTAAAGTAGTTTGTAAAATTGGGGCTAAGCAAAGTTGAGTCATATAAAGTTGTGGAGTAAGTGTTCTAGAATTAATGTTCTAAGTGTTATTGCTTTGAGATGGTGGTAAAAGTTTAAACATTAAAGGTGAATTTCGTGCATTCTAGGCATCTTCGTTTTATCACGGTTCATTAGATATCCTTAGAAAAGCTTATTCACCAACATTTTAGTGGATTACAGATCTTGCGGTTGTGTTATTGAGCAATTGATTGTTTCAACAGTTCCGTAGGCACTGTGGTGTAATTTCTGTCCGTTTACAGACCAGAAAATACATATTTCGATTTTATTACTGAAACGACCAAATGCGATGGTTAGATTATAGTCTGTGTCTTTTCCTCTGTGCGGTGAGGTCATAACATTACGCCCTTGTCAAGAAAACAACCATCTTTGTGCCTGCTGAGTGTAAATCGCCATCGCTTCAAGTTAGCGTGAGCAATTTACTCTTGCGAGTATCAAATCTCGCTCTGACGTTCACTTTCACGAGTAGAGACCGTCTAAGTAAATTGTGGATTACTAAGTTTTAATGGTTCAGATGATATAAAATCTCAACTTTGTTTTTAGATAAGTCGAGGAGGGGACAAGGTTGTGGATCACGAAATGCCCCTTTGAACATCTGATTTGCTCGTTCAAAATTTGTATTTCTCAGTTTCCTTCAAACCTGCCATTTATCTTGTTCATTTCAGGGAGATACCTTTTCCTGAATGCCATAGCCAATCAGTTGAGATATCCCAACAGCCACACACATTATTTCAGTTGTACTCTGCTTTACCTGTTTGCTGAGGCTAATACAGAGCGTGCAAGAACAAATTACTAGGTTGTATAGTGCATTTAACTTACACAAGTCGGTGACATCATTGCATATTTGGCTCTCACATTAAGTGCCAGCTTAAATGTGTGTGTGTGTATGTCACAAAGTAATATGGTGATCACTGGTGCATGTAAGGCAAAATATGGTTATATATTGTCTGGTTTTGTTCGTGTATAAGCAATATGGGTGGTTGTTTGGTGTCGTATGGCTATTTGGTTACATTGTGGTTCATGGGTGCTGTGGGGTGTGTGGTACATGCATGTGTGTGGGGTGTACGTGTGTGTCAATTGGAATTACGGGGTGGTGTGGTGTGGGTGCACGTTCACGACGGTCAATTTGGTGATCATGGGTGATTTAGGCAAAATATGGTAATTACTAGTAATGCATGTGTAAGGCAATTATGGCATGTGTTATTAGTGGTCTGTATGGTGGTGGTCACTTGTTGTTTGCGTGTCATGCCTGCGTGCGTGCGGTGGCTGTGTTGGGTCAATATGGTAATCACTGGTGTGTTGGTTAGACAATAATGGTTGTCACTAGTTGTAATGTTAGACAGTCACTGGTGTAGGTGTTTGTAAGACAATGTTGGTGGTGTTGTGTGAAATATTTATAGCTTATACCTTGTGTTAAACCCTCAAATCACACAGTGAGGCGACATAGGTTCCCCTCTCTCTGATTAAGTATTCGCCTTTTACAAATATGTGGATAGAATTTTCTCTACGCAATATGATAGTTTAGGATTGAACAGTCCTCATGAGAATAAATTATCATAAATTATGTTAATGCGCTCATGTTTCCCATCAGCCTATAGTTTGTTTCAGGGAACAACTGTTTTGTGGTCAAAATTTTTGATTGTTAATGCAATACTCATTTCATGATTTTCACCCAATCATTTGCACATTTACAAATTGACCTTGTGCTTGATTGAACATCTGGTTTTGTGGTGTTATCATTCCATTTTGATCATTGCTGCCTTTTAATGTTTTAATGAATGGTGCCCTCTGTCTTGAAATGTGCTTTTTTATCACATCAAGATATACTAAATTGGTGTGTATTAAAGTAAGCACCAATGATAACAGAGCTTTAAAGTGTTACTTCTAGGGTTAATTAACTACATTTTACAAGCTAAAAGTACTGCCGACATTTAAGTTAATGGCTAAATTAGGATTGAGTAGTAAGTTCTTTTACATTAGTGACCACACTCATTAAACCACTTCCCTATCGAATCAGTCATTGCTAAGGTCTATTCTTATTTGCAACCGCAATGGCAGACATGCATTTCAGGGAAAGGCTGGTATTTTTTGCAAATGGTGGCTTTCTACCTCAGTGGATCTTGTCATCAAACATCGGAATACAACTTTTAACTTACTTTATTTAATACCATTTAGATATTACAAGCAACAATGTATATCAAAGTAGCCCACAAGAACTGTGTGTGGTCAATTACAGTTACGATGAAGCTATTAACCTTTTTGTTTAAAGAAAACGTTTCTATGGCATCTCTTGACCTTGGAGGCATTTGCAAAAGCAGAAAATTCTTAAATAAATTCTGATTTTTTGCCTGTTTGTGGAGTGTAATATGGTTTACACACACTCTCAAGCGATATTTTGACAGCATCTTAAATACTGACCATTAATTTAACATCAGTTGAATCGTGCTTCACATTTGTAATAGGCACGCTATTTTTCTTCATCTTACCAAAAAATTTTCACATTAAAAGGTAATGTTTTTGGGGGGAATATACAATGTAAGTGCTGATATTTTTTGCGCGCTTGAAGGCATGTCCCTTGAGCAGCCACCTGGTAAAGCGAAATGAATTGTGAGGATTTCGTGAATGCGTCGTAAGAATAAAATTGTCAACCCCGCTTTGAGCCTGTTTACTGGAATTAAGCGCTATAGTCAAAATTATTATTAGCTATTATTATTTTTTCTTGACATATCTTTTTTTCACTTTTAGGTATTTTTACAAAATTGATTTTTTTCTTGTTCTTGCAGAATCACTTTGCGTTGAAATTTGCTCTGCTTATGCATTTCTAAGTGGTGTGTGTTGGGGGGGGGGTAAAGCTGTTGAGTGGATCACCTCACCCACCTTAAATTTTTATTCCCGCAGTTATTTTGAAAATCAGGAAATGAAATCATTTGAATAATGATTGACAGTAACAGCAAATGAATTTCAATGTTGATTTTCTCAATTTCTCAATGCTCTGATTACGCAGAATATAAGGTGTGACACAGAACATCAACATTGCAGCTAAGCTCTCTCTTTCTTTAATAGGATGCTTTAATTGTTTTAACATGTATTTTTCCCCTCCAGGGTTTTGTTAGACGTCTGATAGTAAACAGACCTCACCCTTGGGCTTGCCTTATCACATTCATAGAGCTCATCATGAACCACACTTCAAGTTCTGGAATCATTAGTTTTGTTCACTTGCTCCTTAAATAGAAAAGTAAGTTTGGAAAGTTTCTAATCCTCTCAAATGAAGAAATTAGTAAATCATACACTGAGCTGATTTCCTTCCACAATTTTGACTGAAATATATGCATTTCCCTTCTGAAATGGAATGCCCAAAATACTATTTTAGCACCCTAAAAGATAAAATGGTCTCGACAAGTGACCCCAGGTCACCCTGTCGACCATTGCTCTTCCTCAATTCCTTTGGCCACCTTACCAAACGGACGCGTTGTTACCGCAGCTCTGTTATAGCACCAAAATAACTGAGATTTTTGATACTGGACTAGTTGTCTTCTCATACGGACACTCCTACAACTATACCATAAACTATCTGGATATATTACTGGATTATTACTGGATTTATAGCGCTCAATCGGACGGAATAAACGGAAACTTTTACACCATCGGAGAGCTCTTATTATATATCCTTTTTTCCCCATGTCGGTCATGTGATCTTTTGTAGCCTGGAAAAATAAGGTAACAAAGGCACATGGGACGCACGGTTGCTGCTTTGGATGCCTTTGACATGTTTGAGTTTGTTTCTGTATTATTTGTTTGAGCGGGCCTGCTTGCTAACAATTAATATGGTCGGTGTTTGTATTTTATTTTAGTTATAATGCTTGTGGTATACTTAATACAATATGTTAAAACTGTGTTTGAAAAAATTTCTTTACCGTTGGTGACTCAGTTACCGAGTTGCTTTTGTGTCCTGACTTTGCGTACCGGGAGCCTCCACGGCACGCTTGTATTTTTCTGTACGGTTTGTATTGCTCACACTATTCCATCTAGCACTCACGCTCACCCTGTTATGTCGCACAATTGTGTACGCTGCCCCGCATCCATTCATGAGTGGGATCCCCATCCTCTTTGTGTCAATCCACACATGTCCCGCACCGACCGGGCGCTCTTTCTGGTATTGGACTGTCGGATTTTCATGGCCACCATTGAACATGGGTACCCGCTCGGGTTGCGTACACGTGAGAGGGGGGTGGTGACCGGGCTCCGGTCCGGGGTTCATCCCAGGCAGCCGCTGCTGCTTCTTGTGGTGCTCCCAAATGTGGGTAGCTTCGGCGACTTGCGCGCATGCTGAATGGGGTGGCTTTTCGGGCCGCTCCCATCGCGCCACCGGCCAGCTGGCTCGCCTGGTTCAGCCCTATGGGCTGCTCCGGTGCAGGCTAACGCGGTCTGCTCTGCCAATTCCCTTGGGGGGTGTTGGCGTCTGCGGGCGCCTCCGGTGTTGGTGAGTGGTGATGGTGATGCCCGAGTCGCCCCGTGCCTATCCATCGCCGCATGATTGTCCACACCTATCGTGTTTACGGTCCCCGGTGTCCTTCGGGCACTTTGACCGCTACCACGGTGGCCATTACTTCGAGGTATGTTTCGGCAAACCCTGGGGCTTTGGCTTCGGTATCTTGGCGGGACGCCGCAGTTGTTGGCTTACGCTTCACTGCACCCCGCGTGACTAGTCTTGCTAGTCATACAGTGCCTCCTCAGCTGGCACCGGGGGTGGGGTTTGTTGTGGGTGGGGGTGTTGGGTGTGTGCCACGCCGCTCCGGGCCCTTCGGGGCTTGGCGTAGCGAGTGGTTCTCCGCTGGGCTGGCCCCGCAGATGCCCCAGCGGACTAGGTCGGCTCAGGCTTCTCTTGCGGGTACGCCTGCTGCGGTACCTAGTGCACTGTTTTTCCTGCCCGGTCCTCCGCGGCGGGTCCGCCTATGGTGGTGTACCCGGTGGGTGCCCCTGCCTCTGGCGTTCCTGGGGGGCTGCCTTCGTGGCCGGCTCCTGCGGGTACCAGTACCCGCCGCAGCCTACCTCTCAGGTTACGCTACATCCCCCGTACTTGGCTTACCCACCCCTTCGAGCTGGACTGCTGGGGTGGGACAGTCTGGTATGGTCGTTCGGCCGGGGCTCCCGCTTGCGGGAGCCCATCCAGGCTATAGTCCAAGCCTCGCCTTACCTCCGCGTCTTCCCCCGACCTACATACCACCCTTTGCCTGTCTTTTCTTCTTCTTCCCCCTTATCCTCTTTCCTTCTTCCTCTTTCTTCCGCCTTTTTTCTCCCGAAAGGCCCTTCTTTTCTTCCCCTCCCCTCTTCTTCTTTCCTCCTTTTCCCGAGAGGTTGCCTTTTTCTTTCTGTTTTCGGCCCAGTTCCCGCTCCCGTGAAAAAGAGATGGAGAAGGACTTCGGATCAGGAGAAAGAGAGTGGAAAGAGCAATCAAGAAGGGATTGGCGTCTTACGTGCTGGGCCTTGGGGTTCGTTCCCCACGCCTTCCGGCCTGTTCCCTCGTCAGGGTCGGGCTGGGGCAGTCGACCTCATGGCTCCTACGGCCCAGCCTATGCCAGTTGCCTTGGTCCCTGCGGAGGCCCGGGTCCGCCGCCCAGTGGCGTCGCTGGCCTTCCGCCTCCATCCGCTCGTTCGGTTGCACCGTCCTCCCAGGACTCTTACAGGCCGCAGACTTCCGATGTGTCGGAGGACAGCGCTTGCGGGATGACTCGGCTCGTCGAGAGTTACTTGGGTGATACTCCTTCGCAGCCTTTCGACGTCCGCGGCAGCCTTGGAGCAGGAGGAGGTGGATTCTTACTTCCGCGTGCACCCCTCATGTGCGCGTCATGGTGGCTGAAGAGTCTCTTGGCCTGACTTGCGCGCCTGAGCGGCGTGCGGAGGAGGGAAACATCTCATCTGGGCTTCCCTAATTCCTCCCTCGGAAACGACAGCGTCCAGGCGTGACGCTTCCACAGACGTTGGTCTCTGTGGAAGCGCTCCGGGGAGGTAACTCAGAAGCTCTCTTCGTATCCGTTAAACTTTTCCCAGTCCGTTGAGAACTACCTACCGAAGGGGACTTTCACTCCTTCCTGAGGACTCCGACCATAGATTTCTCGACCTAGCGGCCAAGTTGCCACCGGGCAAGGCCGCTCCGACTGCGCTCTCCCCCTTCTGGAGACCAGTTTGAAGCACTAGACCTGGCGGTGACCACTGGTATAAGACTAGGCGCTTTCTCAATGGTCCTCGCCCACGATCTCAGATCCTCAATGGGCGAGGGTGGAGTTTACTCCTCGGAAGCCTCCGATGCTTTGACTGTCCTAGCCTTGCTAGTGACTCGGCAAAACGGAGTCCTTCATGTCTTTTGCGCTTCGCCCTCAGGCTTCCTGCGACCGAGAACGCCTGCTTTACTCTGGCGTAACCCTGAGTCTCCGATCTTGCTCGTGGACCTCCTCTCGTAGGTTTCATTTCGGACTCACTGCTTGCCTCAACGGAACGCGTGGAATCGGAGCAAGGCGCTCAAGGAGGCTCCGGCCAGGGAAGGAGTCCTCGGAGATCTTCGCTTAGAAGAAGATAAGCGCTCGAGTCCTCTTCTTCCAGTCGTGCCGCCAAACAGGCGAAGTCCGTGACCACGTTCTCAGCACCCCCAAGAGCCCAGCAGGCCTGGCTATCTACTTCTCAGCAGTCCGGGGCCAAACTGAAGGCTCGTCCCCCTCCCAAAAGCAGGCGCCTGGAATGGGAAGACGCCTTCGTCCCTGAGCACGGCGTCCGCCGGGTCTCTCCGGGAAGGGATCCTTACACCTCCGGTGGCGGCCGCTTAAGTTCTTTGTGCGGGAATGGCCAGCCATTTCTCCCGCGCCATGGGTGCTGAGTGTGGTGGAGCGGGGGTATCGAATAGAATTCACAGCGGAACCCCCGGCGACTTCCCTGCCGAGACCTACCGCTTCCGGGGGGCGCCGATTTAGACTTACCAATTTGTTTTTTTCTTTTCTTGGTTCCGAGGGTCTCGGCCCCCTCAGGGCAAAGGGTGTCATTTCCCCCGGTTCGGACCCCCCCTTTCACCGAGGGGGGTTTTGTCGGGAGTTCTTCTTGGCTCCCAAGAAGAACGGGGATTGGCGTCCCATCATGAACCGAAAGCTGTTGAATCAGTTATAAGGCCCGAAGAAGTTACAGGAGGAAACTTCGCACGTCAATCCTGCGTTGTCCTTTGAAGGGGAACCTGGGCATCATGTTCTTCTGGATCTGAAAGACGCCGACCTGCACGTCCGTCGCAAAATCAGACCGTCGCGGCTCGATTCCAAATACAGGGCCAGTCGTACGAAGGGACGTTGCCTCCCATTCGGAATATCCACCTATCCCAGGGTCTTCACGATAATGGAACACGGGAAAGGGCAGTGGGCGCCTTCCTCAGGCGGGGACAGGGGGTTCAACCTGCAGTACCTGGACGACTGGCTAATATACGGACGTCGCCCCAGGCGACGGCCGAGATGGCGGTTTCGAACCCTTCAGGTGGGAGAGGTTGGGCCTTATTGTCAACTTCGACAAATCGAGCCAACCCCCTCTCAAGGACCTGAGGTATCTGGGTGCTCGGCTGAAACTGCTTCCGGGCATTGCAGAAAAGAGGAATCTAATTACCAGATGGGCGGGCGGGTGGATGTCGTGGTGCAAAATGCTATTCCATGCGTTGCTTTCGCAGTCCCCCGCTCGAGAATGGCTTAGCCCCCTAGGCTTGATGGACATGTCTCGTCGACCTGTCCCGTACTGTCGCTTCCAGATGAGGCTGCTCCAATTGTACCTCGGACGACACAAGGCCGATCAAGCACCAAGACTCCCGTCTGATCCCGTCAAGGCGGAGATACGGGCAGCACCTGGCATGGGGGTCTCACCGCCCCACCCTGACTCGGGGAATTCTTTGCCCCGCGCCTCCTGTAGATGTTGTTGTCAAGACGGACGCGTCGAAGTCGGGTTGGGGGGTTTCACACTAGAACCTCAACGCCTCGGGGACGTGGTCCCGGACTGAGGCTCAGGCCCCATGTCAATCGCCTCGAATGTGGGCAGTGGAACGTAACCTAGCTCACTTCGAGGCGAAGGTGACCAACTCCAGTCCCAGTGTCCTAGTACAGATTGGAAAACTCCACCGTGGTGGCCATACATCAAAAAACAGGGCGGGACAAGGTCCGGCCCCTGTGGCCTCGACGCCATGCGTTATCATAGGTGGTGTCGAGACCGGGCCATCACGCTCCGTCAAGTGCACATTCCGGGGGCCGTCAACTTTCTTGCGGACGATCTGTCACGCGGCCGGATGACGGCCTCGGAATTGATACTGAAACGAGATTGTCGTACGGAGATATTCGAGAGAGTATGTGCCTCAGATCGCCTGTTCGCCTTGACCAGAGGCACCAGCTCCCTCTGTACAGCACCCAGGACTCCCAACCCGGGTGCGTACGCAGTCAACGATCTGGTGATGGACTGGACGGGGATCACGGCCTACGCATTCCCACCGATTCCAATTCTACATCGTGTAGTTTCGAAAAATGGGCGGGAGGGGCGTTGCCGTGTCATCATCATCGCTCCCTTTTGGGCCGAAAAAACCTTTGGTTTCGGCCCAATGGTGGATCGTCTGGAGGCTCTGCCGCTGCTCTACCAATCCGTCCGGATCTAATAATATTCCGGACGGAGGGAGCGCCCGTCTGTCGCTGGAACATCTAGCGTTGACTGCTTGGCCATTATACGCAACGATGCCGAGAACGTTCGGCTTTTCGCAGAAGGCTTGCCTCCTCATATCAGCGGGAGAAGGAAGTCCACCATGGATGGATTACTCTAAGCGTCTCGGACCCTACCTCCGCTGGTTGTGAGAGACGAGAGGTGTCTCCGACTCGGGCATCTGTAGCGGATCGCCTGACTTCTAACCGATTCGCTTTGATGGCGGACTTGAAACTTGACTGTTAGAAACTACAATTCCGCTATCCTAGCGATCAATAGGGTTTCGAAGACGGACCAACTATCAATGACGATGGCTCGATCGTATCCTTCTAGAGGGGAGGTTTAATACACGACCTCAGACAAGGAAGGCGGTACCACCCTGGGACCTTAACTCAGTCTTAGACTATTTAGTGAAGCCCCCGTTAGAACCAATGGCGAGGCATCACTAAAACATGTCACCATTAAGACGGCCTTCCTGGTGCTCTCGCCTCTGGGAGACGATGCTCGGGAGAGTTTAAGAATATCTCGATGTCAGCGTCCGAATTCTATCGGGACAGGGTCAAATTGTTTTTTAGGCCGGATTTTCTGGCCAAGAACGAGTCATCCTCATTCCGACACACAATTATCTTAACCCCGAATCTGCATTCACTCTTCGGTGCGGGGAGATCGCCTGTGGTGTCCCGTTTGGGCCCTTGAGTACTATAACGTAAGCTCTATTCCCGATCAGGGGGTTCGAACGATTCGTTGTTTCTTACACACGCTTCCCCCCACTGGTCCGCGTCCCAAAACGACGATTGCTAGATGGATTAGCGGTGTAATTAATGTTTCCAACGCGGTGATAGGAGCGTCCCAAGCTCTGCCATTCAATTTGTTTTTTAAGTACACTCACGTCGTCATGGGCCTAATCACCGCGGAATCAAGTAGTGCCGAAATCTGCGAGCAGTGTCGTGGAAGGCTCCCCCAACGTTTTCGTCGGTGTACTACAGAAACTTACAAACTCCCCAAGAGAACTTTGCGAGGGCACTCCTGCAGAAAAACACTAAATCTAATCGACACTATACATAAACGTCTCCCAACGGTTTGCCGACTGTGACGCTCGCCCCGATTATTCCGTTGTCAGTTGAGCACTATGTCCCAGATTTTTTTTTAATGCCTTTAGGCCTTTAACATATGTTTCTTTATGTTTAGTGTCGGTCGCGCCTTTGCCTGCACTCTGTTGACTGCTGTGAGATATCATGCTCCCCTCCGACTTAGTGTGCTAGTCTGGTTTTTATTGAATTATTCGTCATTCAACGGGGGTTAATGCATATATTTAAGTCACACTGGTGTAAAGGAAATCAGCTCAGTGTAATGATTTAAGTTAGAAACACATTATGTTTCATAATCATTTAACTGAGGCCTGATTTCCTTTCCAAGTTGACTTCCCTCTTCCAGACCCGCCCCACAGCATGATATGAACACACGTCCGTGTGGGCTGAGCCAAAACGGAATTAAGGAAGAGCAATGGCGACAGGGGGTGACCTGGGGTCCACTGGTCTAGACCATTTTATCTTTTAGGGGTGCTAAAATACGTATTTTTGGGCATTCCACTTCTCAGAGAAGGGAAATGCATATATTCAGTCAACATTGTAAAGGGAAAATCAGCCTCAGTTTAAATTATTTATGAACATAATGTGTTTCTATAATTCCTTGCCAGAATTAGTAATAAATCTTAGCAGATCTATAAGCATATTTTACTCAGTGTCAAACCCACCTTAGTTGTGCCTGTACACACTGTTCACTCATAGTTGTGATGTGCGATACATTCTCCATCTAGGCTTTGTTGTGCCTATATACACTATGCATTCCTAGGATTTTTGATGTGCGACACATTGAAGTTCTCCATCTAGGCTTTTTTGTGCCTGTACACAATGTGCACTCGCAGGATTTTTGTTGTGCGACATGTTTGAACTTCATCTAGGATTCAACCGAAGTGAATGCTGCCAATTTAAAATGTTATCTAATTTGCAAAAGGATGTTCACTAAATTTCTTATTCAATATAACAATCCTTTGATCTGAAATGGAGAAATGTCTTATTTTACCGTTCTCTGTTTTTAATGTTTTTCACTTGGGAGGGGGGAATCCTAAAATGTTGACTGTGCATGTAAAAGAATATGCTTACATAATGACCACCCAGGGACTCATGCTTGTTTTCTCATGAAATATTTCACAGGTTATTTGAATCGGTAGCCAGGAGCTGCATGCAGCAAAAAGGCTCTGGTCAGAGTATGCCTCGAGAAGCTGGAGAGACTCACGAATAACTCCATACTAGCAGTAACTCAAGATGCAGTGCAAGTGACTTGAGATGACTCATGAATAGCTTTAAGAGTCACAAATAACTCATAGTGACTCTAGAAACCCAGCAACTCATCTTGGGAAGTTTGACAGACACAGGAGTAACTTGAGAACTCTTGAGTAACTTGAAACTCATTTGATCTGTGCTTGATCTACCTTAAACATATATATAAAATATGAGAGAGCCTTAATGTATAAATTGTATGGGCATCTTGTAGACTACAGGAAAATTGGAGGATATTTCACCTCAGCTGTGCTGGCTGCTAATATCTCCCCATTTCTTGTTGCATGTTGCCGAGCTACCACTTTTGGGTAGGTGTATTTGTTTTAAATACTAGCTGTAATTTATCTTTTCCCAAAACTCTTGTGTAATAAAGAAATTTATTTTGATTCCTGTTTCTAGTGTTTTTGATTAACTATTGACTTGGTAGTGATCATGGATTGATTTTACAATCAAATGTTGTTAAAATCTGAAAATTTTGATTTTTACGATGCCGTTTCTATTCTCTTTGCATCGAGAATGCGTCATTGTAATGCTGACGGCAAAATTGTCTTGGCATAATAAGATCTACTGGCTATTTAAAATTGTATTCCTTTGTCATCATGTGGTGTTTCTTTTAAATTCCTGATATTTTAATTTTGATATGCGATATACTGTGCACGTTTCGTATTTGGACTATAATTTTCATAATTTTATTTTGCGTAATTCAAAGTAGATTATTTTGTCAGTGAAATGAATCACTCAAGCCACTATGGGGAAACACCTACACACAAGAGAGGAACAATGCCTTTTATTAAATGGAGTAATGGAGTAAAAGTACTGAAAGTTTCACTTATTTATACACTGACAAAAGATTTTCCTGGATTTTTCCCAAGTCTGTGTTCTCAGCTTGCGATTGGTGAAAAGCATTTCTATCTCTTGAGTTGGTAAATGTTGGTTATTAGAACAACTCGTATCCAGCCTCTCATTTTACTAGGCAGAGTTTATTGATCGTATGATAATTGCCCAAATATTGACCCATAGGCTCTCAGGTATGATTAAGGGGAGCCAGTGTTCATAGGTGAATTTTGGGTGTTCACATGATTTACTGCTGATGTAGCAGTTGATAAGAACCATTTGAATAAGGCATGTGTGTTGAATCCCTGTGTGTAGGTGATAGTGGCTTACAGTGAAACATTACAACTGAAATGGTTGAATTGATATACTTATTGAAAAGTTGTCCATGGACTGCAGTACTTACTAAACATACACATCAGATTCTGTACACAACTGTTTGGAAGTATCATTTATTATGACAAAACCAGAATAAAACAAAAATTATCTCCAGCGACACAGTTTTGACAACTGATTTGCATTATTTAGTCCACTAACTACACTCTTTTTAAATTTTACAAAATTTAATTGCAGGCAAATATGATTTTTCTTAAAAATCTGTTTTTTTTCCACGTCTTTCTATGGAGAATGAGCATATAGAGGCGGTATAACATACAAATCATGACCTTTGTAGGCCTATATGGTAAGATTCCTGCAATGGATTTTTGCAGAGATAATAGCTCTTGCATGTCCCTTCTTATATTAGTGGCCAAAACTGTGTCGCCACTGCTTTAAAATCGTTATAAAACTAAAAGAGACAATTTGTATGGGGTCAAACAGCTGTATGTATTGATGAGTTTGACAGGATTATTTGCCTTAAAGTTTTCTTTTTAATTTTAAACAAGATTTTCCAATGCAGGTAAAGTTGAACAGCAACCCATCCCAATCAATTCAGTGATCTGGTTAAATCGATGTATTCTTTTAAAACTAATCAAGACTTGGTAAATTAAGCTGGTCACCAACCCGACCAAGTAGATGCTATGATCCGCCTGAAATTAATCAATCCATTCATTCAACTGTACTTGCACTTGTCTTACAAAGATGCAATTCTCCCAACACTGTAACAATATAATAAAAAGTACTATGTAATCCAGATGATTTGATGGGACTACAGTTCCCGCAAAAAATCGTGGCCAGCGTGGAACACTTGGCACACACGTAGCAATGCGGTAATATATGGGCATATTTACGCAGCTCTGAAAATGAGATGCAAGAACATAAACTGTGTCTTACGCTGTATGTATGTATGTGGCAGGTGTCTAATACGCTGGCCACGATTCTGCGGAAACTCTAGTTACTATGCATAAGGATGCTTAACAGGGTCATTATTGTGCAGTTTTCTTCATTCCTTCTTTGTTCCTTTGAATTGCAAAAAAAAATCTGTACAACTTGGGATACTCAAAATACAGTATTGCCAACACTTGCCCAATTAGGCTACTTTTGAAAGTAAAAAGGTGCTAAGTGAAATTTCCAGCTGGTGTCATGGAGCCAGTATTTTGTCCTATAAAAATAATGATAAAAGTAAAAATTGGGCAAATTGTTGTCCTCCATGCCACACTTTGCTCATTTTTTCACTGGCAACACTGTCCATATAAAACTTAGTCCACACACAGGAGTAGCACAAGAAATTGACACATAGCTGCATTGGATACCATTACCAATGCCCTTGGTTAGCCTGGGTTTATTTCTTAGTGCACATGATTGTGTGGGGCTATGACAACCTTGGAATTATCCGCTTCTTTTTTCACTTGATAAGATGAAATTAAGTTACTTCTCACTGCACTGGTGTTTGGAAAAATGTGTTTGACCAATCCGTATATAAGAAAATCAGAAATCATAATGTATTCTTATGGTTAAAATTTAAGCAAAATCTTGCTACTTTATGTCCGGTATGTTGACCATTTTAATCGCATCCTGCATTGGGCCCATCCCATCAAACACCATTCTATGGGCCACAATGTAAAAGACACTAGACCATATATCTTGCTTATATTCAACTTATGTGTGAAACTGATGCAATTACATTTAGGGTGGAGAAAAGGAAACAATTTTTAAAAATGAAATTTTGCTTGCTAGCTCAAAACTTTAACATGGTCCATTATACTCTGTGTCCTAAAGGGGTTTGTTTTTTAAATTACTTTTTTAACAAGTTATATCAAGTGGTGGAGGTAAGGGAAAGCAGTGTCCTTAACAAGCTTGGCATAGCCCTGGAGTAGCAAGATTACTTGTAAATGTACAAGGCCAGCATACTGGCAAAACCGATATGTACACGATTCCAAAAAAATGACGTCTAGAGCCTCTTCGTTAAAATTCTTGCCTAATTATGGCCCACATATTGTGTGTTAATTTTTCATTCAAGCAGCTTTACCCGTACATTGTTTTCTTGGCCAAAAATGTATGATTCTGGGAACCGTTTTTTTGTCCCTCTCAGAAGCATAATGGGTTCATAAAAACTATAGCGAGGACCAGATATAGAGAAAATACAAAATGTTGCATGCATTGGCTAACAGTTTAAGGGATTGAACATTACTCCCCTTGAAAACAGTACGAATATAGTATATATATATAGTTTTGTGGGCAGATACAATTAATAGGTATACAATTCATCAATCATGTTTTAGTCCTGTAATGGATATTGCCAGTTATGCATAGTTACGGCCAATGTTTCATGGTGGAAACGAGAAATAACAAATCACATATCTTGTACTATTAATGTTTTATAAAATTGTTTATATGAATGACAAATATCAAACTATTGTTGCAGTTTTGTGTTAGGGTATAGAATGGGTTTTCTATTGATTTCCTAGTCAAAAAAAGTGAAAAAATAATGATCGGAAAAAAAATATATAATGATGAGAGCCGTATTTACCAAGAAATGAAAGATTGTTTCCCAAGTTTTTGACGCAGTTTCTATTATATCCACGAGTGGATTAAGGGGTTTACACATTTTTTGTAATTTTGTACTGTTTTATTTGTGTCTTTTTGGGTATGTGGCCAAGTTCTTTTGTTCTGCCAAGAAGGAAAAGAAGGAGTAGAAGTTTTACAGTATTTGTCAAGGAATCATGCTGGGAAAACCAGTTTTGCCAAGCCTCGATTTCAAGAAAACCTTCGTAAAGAAATAAAAAAGCAGGAAGATATTGCTGCATTTAAAACAACTGTTGATGTCTATGCGGTCTATTCTACTTGTGACCAACTTGAATATCAATTGGGTCCCAAACTGTCAAATAGATACTTCAGGTTGAATCATCGGCTATGCATTGTGCCCAGATTTTGTTGAAATTTTCGTGAAATGTTGGTATTGATGAAAGAAACATGCATACCAAATTTTATTTTTTTTTCCAAAAAGCATTTTGGAAATATTTCAAAGAACTGGTGGTCGCAACATCAGTACTTTACCATTTTTGTTTGAGAATTTCTAGAAATAACTGAAGTACCCACTTTTCATAATTTTTCCCAGGAGCAGCTACACAACTCCCTTGTTGATAAGGTGTCATATGAAATTTAATTTTTCCTAAAATAATTTTTCAAGTATTAAACACTTGATTTAAAAAAAGATTTTTGGTATTCTGGAGTTTAGCTTAATATAAAAGGACTTTCCATCTAAAAAAATTTAAAAATTAGTTGAAAAATTAAAGAATTTTAAAAAAATAAATAAAACCCCTAACAAATTGTACCTTCTTGAAACTCCTAAAATATGTATGTGGAGAAAATTCTTACTATATTCAAGATTGGACTAAATCGATTCAGCAGATTTGATTTAAAGTTTTCTGTAACACCATATTATCCGATGATCCATACCTTACAAGTCCTGACTCAGAGATTTCGAAATCTTATTTTTTTATTTGTGTATAAAATTTGAAAATAGTCACTAGAACTACAGATATTAAAACTAAAATGCACAATTCCGAATTTGAGATGAATCGGATTTTTCGTTTTGATGCAATGAACCATTCATGTGTAGTATTACGTCCCATAGGATAACTGTGTAATAAAATGTCCGGATCCGGAATTTTAAAAACAAAATTGTGATTCTATAATTAGAAGTCGATTTAAGCTAGCAATTTCACACAGTGATAAGTAATGGACGAGCTTTATGTACATGCAAAAAACAACGATTTTTTTTGGAATTGGAGGCGCCCCCCTCCTCAGGAAATCCTGAGTCGGCCTTTACGGTATTTGGAAAAACTGAGGATCTTAATATGAAAACAGGTCAGAAAAGAATTTTGGGCTGATCGTTTTCAAGCATTGCCACCATTGAGAAACCATTTTTGTGGGCCACCAGCTTTAGCTGGAGGACCACTCCTTTGTGCGTTTGGATGTGTGTGTCACTAAATTGTTTTCTTAAATAGCGTTAAATTTTGTTTTTAAATTGATCTCAATTGAAAAGTTGAAGTTCAAGTGGAACCAAACTTGTGTCATAGGTGCACCATGGGATCCCTCATATGTTGATGAGGTCAAAGGTCATGTGTCAGGTCAAGGGTCATGTATGTCAAGTTGAAAAATTTACTAAAAATGTAAAATTGACCTCAATTGAAAAGTTGAAGTTCAATTGGAACCAAACATGTGTCATAGGTGCACCAAGGGATTCCTCATAAGTTGAGGTCAAAGGTCATATGCCAAGGTCATAGAGCTGCCCACAGCCTATATTCTTTTAATTTAGCAAGCGCGAAAGCCGACAACTGCGAAATTCAAGTTTTTTTGATTTGACGAAACATCTGTGGGTTTCTCTATTTGTGCATGTTTTGGTTTTTGGGGAGAAGGAAATGTAATAGAACAGTGACCTACAGTTGGTGGGCTATTTTAATTTATTTTTTAGCATATGGTTCTTTTTTGGGTGAGCAGAAAATGCCAGTCAAGATTTTATGTGTAGTATGCCAGTCAGATACTACACAAAATCTTGAATACTGTTTTGATTAACAAACTAAACGGATACCAGAGGTGATAGTTATGTTGCATCAAGAATGCTCCATGTATTTTTTCTCGACATGAACGCCATCTGTTGGTCCTGTAGTATTACCTTTTATCCCCGGCTTGAAAAGTAGAAGGGGGATTTTGCGAGAGCGCACATGTCTGTATGTGCATGTATGTGTGTTCCAGTTTGGTTATGGTTAGGATTTTTGTTTTTTATCTGAAAAGTTGGAAGTCCGATTTAAACCATTATGTTTTCAGAATCTTCCATCCTATACATTTGTACACAGCTTAAGGCCAAGTAAAAAAAAGAAACGAGTTGCTCATCCCCGCCCCGCTCCGATTTTTTACGCCGCCCCGGATTTTTTGTTATTTGCTATTTTCAAAAATTCAGAAAAAAAACCCGCAAAAATAGCAATTTTATTCGGAGATGGTTGTTGGTTTTTGTTTGTGTGTCATAACAAGACGGGCAAAAGCATCATATTGTCATACATTGCATCAGTATACTCAACTTGCAAAATATTTGTGATTTTTATACCTTGAGCAGCCATATTTAGCTTGGCGGCAATCTTGGGAAAAAAATAGCAAAAAAATGAAAAATAGTTAAAAAAGTAAGCCCTGCCTCCTCCTTTTTTTGAAAAAACCCGGATGAGAAACTCGTTACTTATTTTACTTGGCCTAATGGACAACAAAACCATGCACCTGAGATGGTGACATGAGGTTTTGAGACCATGACATGAGTTTTTCTGGGAGGCTATTGATCGGTTGAAGAACTTTAGGGATGATCCATTTCTTTGAGGGGTGTCGTGATTTGGGGTTTTGCTGTCTGTTGACTTTATTGGTGGTTCCTGGTGTCTTCTGGTAATAATTGGGTTCCATTTCTTCTGTGATTCCTGGTGTCTACTGGTTCATTTTATTTGGTTTTTATTTTTGGTAGTTCTCATGAGTAGTGTTTACTTGTTCCACTTCCTTTTGACTTGAGGTCTTTTGTGTCCAAATTTTCTTTTCACTAATGTTAGCGGATCTAGTTTCTCTAAATCAGGTCAAGCCTGCTTCACTAGTTTGGCTTCAAGTCAGATTCTAAAAACATATAGAATTTATTGGTCCGCTATGAGTTTTGAAAATATTGCGCTTGTCACTCCACAACTCGCACAATATTTTCAAAACTCATAGCTTGACCGATAAATTCTTGTGTCCTACTCAAATCATCCAATATTATATCAGACTTGGGGTTAAGGTGCAGTAGGGGTTCATTCATATGTGGATGATGTCAAAGGTCATGGGCCAAGGTCAAAGGTCTTCTGAGGTCATGTTCTATACTGCCGTCTTTCCAGGGGGATCATGCAAGTTTACTTGCTGTATTTTTGACCAATCACAACACATATGGACAGATCAGGATACTTATTTCACAGTGCAACCATACATGTTATGCAGCATATAAACATTACCCCGGGAGCTAGCAGATATATGTAACACATCACAAGTACAAAAGGTTCGAGTGTTTAAATATGTTGACAGCCTGACAGGGACCCCTGAAACGTGATTCTTAAAGGCACTATCAGTGATTTGCTAAATCTGAAAATCTAAAAAATCAGATTTTTGCATTCCTGTAACAAGCATAGGTATCCCAACATACCCTGCAAGTGCTGAGACTGAAAGTAACATAATAAGGACACAATTGGATAGTTAATCATTACTTTCCGTACAGAACTTACTTACTGCAACACCTAATTGAAATAGAGATTCATTATCTTTGAGCACTGGGGCTGTTTTTTTTCTTTTCTGTCAATTTTTCCAGTTGCAAAAAAATCAACTTATGAGAATTTTTATAGATTAACCTTCACTTAAAGCTATTCCTGCTAATATTCAATAGTTTGACTCTTCATGGTCAATCACTGACCGTGTCCTTTATGTGCTGCAAATGGAGAGTGGCCAAGACAAAAGCTTCAAGTTTGTTATCATGGTGTCAAATTTTTAATTGATCAATTTGCATGTTGAAAATGGGACCCTCATGAGTTCTACCATAGGATCAGAAAAGGTATAGTTTTGTAATATCTACAGCCTAAAGTTTCATAGTTATAGACTAAAACAAGCAAAAATCAATAAAAAGGTCACTTTCATTCCAGTTGTACAGGGGTCAGGGGGCTCGATTTAGCAACTGGCCCCGCTGCCCGCGGCCAGTGAATTTCCTGTCGGGCATAGGAATTCACGTGAGCTGGCCCGTCGGCAGTTTGAAATTTGAGAAATGTAGGTTAGTAGGTCTTGTAATAAATTCCAGTTTTACTTCCATGTGAATTATCCTCAAAATCCTCATCATTTTATTTAATATTTTCACACCTTTCGCTTTTTCCAATATCATCATCCACTAATTCAGCTAACTCCACTCCCACTCACACAACTTCTCTACCCAACGGGTGTTATTGTCCCTCTGGTCAATCATATGTTTTAATGGTGCTGCATACAAAAGTATGATCTCACATGGCACTCTAACTGTACTGCATAATTCAGCAGAAATAAGCATTACTTAAGCAATTGCGTGGACCAGGCCCTACAAGAAACCAGGATTAGAAAAGACGTCCTAGTACTAAAGAGATATGCAAAGGGCTAGTATGAAAGAACCTGACTCGATATTAATCTTCCAGCTATCTCCAAAGTGACCACTGAAGACTTGGAGGGGGCCAAAAAAAATAATTATGTTTGTTAGAACATGAGGGTAATTTTGTCCACATTATTTTCATTATTATTTTTGTACCGTGTACAAACTACAAGTGTAGGTGATGGACAAAATTTGAGTGTAAAGTAAATGATAAAAGTAGACAACATAGACACAGATACTGAATCCCCTGGGAATAGGGGTTCAGGGCACTGATCTGAAATGGCGGTATGGGTATGTGCGTCGTTCAGGACTCCCAGTTTCGCGCCTCTTTTCCAGTTCTGTAAACCCTCCTATTTGGCACAAACACTCACAGATTTTAGCTTCATGGGAAATTTGCCAATGTCATCACTCCACAACCTCTAATTTGACCTAAAATGCAGGTGTTCCAAGTCCATTATTTGAAAAACAAAATCAGTTCGAAGATCCATTTGAGTCAACAAGTCAGTTCTTCAAGCCACCCTTTGCCGCTTTGTGCCACACTCCCCAACCCTAAGTTTAGTCCTTCTCAGGACTGAGGGAGGGCTCAATTATAGGGCCTATTGTATTTTTGACATTTCAAATTTTGGCGTAAGGCCAGAAATTCATGAAGATAGCATGGAAAATGGTTTGGCCAGTGGAGTTTCACTGCAGGGCCAGTAGGGTTTCTAGCTCACTGGCCCAACGGACCAGTACAGAAAAAATAAATCTACCCCTGACAGGGGTACATGGCACAAGTTATTGGTTGGAGTTCCAATAGGATTAAAATAGGAATAGTTGTGATTAAATGCGTAGTTTTACTGATGTAGGGGGGCATTGTGGGCCCAGAAGGTCAGCGTCCATTGCATTCAATGAGCTTGACCTCGTTTCCTCCTCCTCCCCCTACCTACTTGGTACCTAAGCATTTGAGACAGTATCGTCATTGCTATTCACCAGAGAACAGTATTCGCATTGCTATCCATCAGAGAGCATAATTCACTTGCTATCTACCAGAGAACAGTATCGCCAGAGAACAGTATTCACATTGCTATCGACCAATGAACAGTATTCACCTTGCTATCCACCAGAGAACAGTATTCCCATTGCTATCTACCAAGACGTATTCACATTTTCTATCCACCGAAACATTGGTCACATTGCTTATCCACCAGAGACAGTATTCCCTTGCTATCCACCAGAGAACAGTATTCCCATTGCTATCCACCAGGGAAAGTATTCACATTGCTATCGATCGACCAATGAACAGTATTCCCTTTCTATCCCCCAGGGAACTTATTACTTTGCTATCCACCATAGAACAGTAATCACATTGCTATCCAACCAGATAACAGTTAGTCACATTGCTATCCACCATAGACACATATTCCACATTGTCTATCTACCAGAGAACAGTATTCACATTGCATCCACCGGAACAGTATTCACCTTGCTATCCCCCATAGAACAGTATCACATTGCAATCCACCCCAAGGACAGTAATCACATTGCAATCCACCAGAGAACAGTAAATCAACTTGCTATCCACCAGAGAACAGTAATCACATTGCTATCCACCAGAGAACATATCACATTGCTATCACCAGAGACCATTATTCACATTGCGATTCACAGAGAACAGTATTCACATGGCTATTCACCAGAGAACAGTATTCACATTGCTATCCACCAGAGAACAGTATTCCATTGCAATCCACCAGAGAACAGTACTCACATTGCTATCCACCAGAGAACGTATTCACATTGCTATCCCCAGATAACAGTATCACATTGCTATTTACCAGAGAACATTACTCCCTTGCCATCTACCAGAAACAGTAACTCACATTGCTATCTACCAAGACATCATTGTCATCTACCAGAGAAGATAAGCCTATTTCAATCTGCCATAGGGAACTGTATTGACACTGCTATCGGCCCAAGAGGACATTTGCCATGTTGCAGTCTACAAAAGATGGCATTAATGAGACTTCTACACTATTACCATTATCACTATTGCCACACCCACATTGCTAGTCCCCAGCGAACAGTATTCTCATTGCTATCCACCAGAGAACAATATTCACATTCTATCTCCCAGAAAAAACATATTCCATTGCTATGCACCATAGAACAGTATTCACATTGCTATCTCAGAGAACAGTTCACATTGCATCCTACCAAAAACATTATTCACATTGCTATCCACCAGAGAACAGTATTCACATTGCTATCCCCCGAGAACAGTATTACATTGCTATTCACCAGAGAACAGATTCACCTTGCATTCACAGAGCACAGTACACATTTCGTCTACCAGAGACGGTATTCACATTTCTACTACAGAGAACGTATCACATGGCTATTCACCAGGACCGGTATCACGCTGGCTATCTACCAGAGAACAGTATTCACATTGCTGTTCACCAGAGAACAGTCATTCACATTGCTATTCACCAGAGAACAGTAGTCACCTGCTATCCACCAGAAAACAGTATTCACATTGCTAGCCACCAAAAACAGTATTCACCTGGCTATCTACCAGAGAACATTATTCACATTGCTATCCACCAGCGCACAGGAAGTTGAGCGAAAAAGGCGGACGACTGAGAGCTGAAGAAGGGGCAGATGGGGGGGGACGGGCCGTAGAAAGAAGATAGGGTAGGTGTAGGGAATGGGACGGGAGAAGATGGGGACCGAGGGAGAGGGCGCGAGGGGGGGGGAGGTGGGAAGGGTGGGGGGGTGGGATCGGGGGGGAAGGCGTAAGAATGATCAGAGGAAAAGGTAAGGTGACGGAACATAGAAGGGTGAGGATAAGGGGATGACTATGCGTGAATATTCACTTGCTATCCCCCAGAGAACAGTATCACATTGCTATCCATCATAGAACATATGCACAGTGCTATCACCAAGAACATTATTCACATTGCTATTCCACCAGAGAACGTATTCACATTGCTATCTTCCAGAGAACAGTAGTCACTGCTATCCACCATAGAACAGTATTCACATTGCTATCTACCAGAGAACGGTATTCACATTGCTATTCCACCAGAGTAACGGGATTCACTTGCTATCTACCAAGAACGTATTCCACATTGCTATTCACCATAGAACATATTCACATGCTATTCACCAGAGAACAGTATTCACCTTTCTATCCACCGAAAACGAATTCACATTGCTATCCCCCAGAAACATAATGTCACATGCTATCTACCAAGAACAGTATTCCATCTGCTATCCAACAGAAAGGATTCAACCATTGCTATCCACCAGAGAACATATTCCCATTGCTCCATCAGAGAACGTATTCACATTGCTATTCAGCAGATAAGTCTTCACATTGCTATTCACCATAACTTATTCACATTGCTATCTGCCAGAGAACAGTATTCACATGGCTAATTCACCAAAGAACAGTATTCACATTGCTATCTACCAGAGAACGGTATTCACATGCTAGTCACCAGAGAACGTAGTCACGTGCCTATCTACCGAGACAGTATTTCCCCATGCTATTCACCAGAGAACAGTATTCACATTGCTATCACCATAAAACACAGTATTCACATTGCTATCCACCAGCACAGTAGTCACATTGCTATCTACCAGAGAACGTATTCACTTGCTATCCAACAGAAGAACAGGATTCACAATTGCTATCCACCAGAGAAACGTATTCACTTGCTAAATCTGCCAAGAACAGTATTCCACATTGCTATTCACCATAGAACCAGCTTCACATTGCTATTCACCAGAGAAAGTATGCACATTCTATTGCAAGAACGTATTCACATTGCTATTCACCAGAGAACAGTATTCACCTTGCTATCCACCCAGACATATTTCACATGCTAGCTACCAGAGAGCATAGTCACGTTGTATCCCAACAGAGACGGTTCTTCACATTTCTAAGTTAATTCAACTTTTATTCTTGTCTCAACTGTTTCTGGCAAAGGTCCACATCGTTTGTGGAGGCCAAGCTTTTAAGATAAATCCATGAGTTCGTAGTGGTCTTAAGAGATTTTTTTTAGCCTTAAGGGGTTGACTGAGTGTTTTAGTGCATGCTTCTTATTTGCTTATTTAAGGCTGACTCAGAGATTTTGAAATATTTTTTGTGTATGTAGTAAAATAGTCAACTAGAACTGTGGTCCTCTACTGTACACAATCATTTTACAAGCTTTGGTTAACAAACTTGTTATTTTTATCTAGTTTGAACAAAATTTAGACAATTCTGTATTTTTAAGAGAAGGGCACAAAAAGTGTGAAAATAATGAAATGCCTGAATTCTACTGCGTGTTTTTGTCGATGCCCATGCGTTATTTCCACCAACATGAAGTAGTAAGCCTGTAGGTTGCGGACTTCCGCTAAGTAGAAAAATTCAATTATTTCTGTCTCATATAAAAAAAGTTATCAAGCTCATTTAAGTGTAACTTGTTTTGTGATTCAATAGGAAAATGAACCAAAATTTGTCAGAAAAAGAACCTGATGGTGTTTTGTTTTCCTTAAAGTAGCAAAGTTGCATTTTGTCTTATCTACCAGTTGTCTCAAAAAAAAAGGATACCCTCAAAGCGCACTCTATTTTTCACGAAAGACAAGAGTAAACCATACAAATTAATAGACATCTGAAAAGTGCATTTAATTGGTTCTGACACTGAAAAAATTGGTTTTCCAAAGGAACATTTGACCGAGTTTATGCCGATTGAAATTTTACCACTTTTTCCATTTTATCCCCGATTGTTATTTTACTGTTTCATTAGTCTTTAGGCATACACATTCTCCTAGCTCATCTTATTGTTATGGTTTCTTCTCTTTTGTTTTCGCGGCAAAGGTCAGTTCTGATAATTGAAAAGTTTAGTTTTCATTAGTAGAAATTTCACATATCTTGCCTCATCTTTTTACTGCGTGCTCTTCCCCCACTCCCCACACCCCACTGGGGAACTTGCAGACTCTAAGACGGATGCATGCTTTGCGTTCTCTTTTCCTCCCGTTTCAATCATTTCAAGAATCCACTTCTATTCCTTTGTCCTTGGATCTTGCAAAGGCAGAGGTTATTCTATTGCGAAGATCCCCATATTTGACTCCGCTAGATTTTGCCCTAGGGGAACAAAAGAATGAAGTGTATGTACAGGAACCACCCGCAAACTTGCCAGAACTTCGCAATAGAAACCGCTGCCTTTGCAAGCACCGACGGACACGAATGATTAGAAGTCGATTATTGAAAGGAAAGAGAAGTGCAGCCGACATCCGTCTTCATTGTCTCCGAGGCAGCCACATGGGGGAGGGTGTACAGAGCCGCCCAGTAAAGAAGAATGAGGACAGATCTTTGATTTTTAATAATTAAACTAACCTTTTTCCAATATCAGAACTGGCTTGTCGCAAAAACAAAAGAAAGCATAACGAAAGAATGTGCATGGAGAAGGTTTATTGTCTAAAGGCACTCGACAGTAACAATCTGGATAAATTAAAAAGTGGTAACATTTTTCAATCGACCCTACTCGGTCAATATGTGTCCTTTGAAAGTTTTTTCGGTGTGGAAACCTAATGAAATGCACTCAGATGTGTATTAATTTGTATGGTTTTACTCTTTTCTTTTTGTGTAATAGAGGGTGCTTTGATGGTTTCCTTTTTTTTTGAACCCCGGTACATGGTTCTTTTAATCATATAGGATTGTAGGATTAAACTTTAAAACAGCCCTGCCAGGCCTCAAGAGGTATAAACAACTGAAAACTGGTCCAGCTCAATTTCACAAGCCCTGGCACAAAGCATAGATGCTCGGCAAAACCTGGAGGCCTTAATCCTCCCTCAACTGCTGTATGTATTGATGCTCCTTAATACAAATAACATTGCAGATCGAAAACCGAATATCAGTTAATTATTTAAAAAAAAAATACACCATCAAAATTCATGCCAAATACATGAATACGCAAGTGCCAGCAATAATTTCCTTGAGATGTTTGCCAACTATTGTCCTGACTATACTTTTACCTCCCCCCCCCACCAATTGTTTTTAAAACACGCTCGAATATCAAATG